>JABFQM010000097.1:0-55702 GCA_022816865.1 Zelostemma sp. ZL-2020 | reverse complement strand
GTTTGGCGTATGAAAATTCGCCAGCTGATGCGGCAACAATTGGCCAACGTTCAGGAAGATGAGACTGCCGACGCGCAGAAGGTGATTGTGTTCCGAGTGATGCATCACTGCCGCGACCTGGCGATTCTCGTCGCGGTTTACAAAAACGCGCCGGTACACGGCCAGCGTTGTCAGCTCATTATCTTTTTCGTTCTTTTGGACGTGATTAGAACAATATGTTGACTGCAAAGAAATCATAGATTACGAATTAAGCAAAGAACCGATTAGATTAGAACATACTGATTTGTTTATACCTTGTTCTTGTAAAATACGCAGTTAGCTGTTACGGCGCATTTGAGATGGTAAATATTGGTACAGCGGTTCTTGAAGCACTTTACAGTGGCGCCAGAGTTTGAGCAGTGAGTACAGTTGGAAATGAGGCTCTGCTGCAGTGCAGTATCCAGGTGCATTAGAGCGCCGTTCATCATCTCGTAGACGCCATCGGACCAGAGTGCACAGTTCAAATGTACCCACTTATCGACATCGATGTTCAACAATCTCGCGGGGCCGTTCGACGCGTCATCGCCTTGCAAATTGCAGAACATGCAGCGTCGACTGTCTTCGACTTTTACTGGTAAAATCGTCACTTGTAAACGAATAAGCATCTGGAAAAAATTGGTTTCAGTATTGTAAATCGTGGAAACGCAAAGTACGTAACATAAAAACGAAATTGTAATTACATCGGTAATATCCTTATCCGTAGGCTTCTTGTACTTTGAGACTGGCTCTATAGCGCCGGCAGACCAAGTTTTGTATTTTACACCTTTCCACATTTTGATCGGCGGCGAAGGATCCGTATTCTCGTTCAGCATGTCGTCCGATGCTGGATGTTTTTTCGGACGTAGTTTATCTTCGAGGAATGCGGCCTTGATTTCTAAAGCATTGTGCTGTTTGTCGGAATCGATTCTCAAGTCGGATGGCAAGGACATCTGGTCCACGAACATCTTCTCGTAACCAGCGAGTGACTGTTTCAGAAGGAGCCTCCTTTCTTGTATCTTCTTCAGATCGTCGTCCAAGATCCTCGATTCCTTCTGACACAAATGGTCGACGATAGTTGCCGCCTAAACGAGGGCAAATTTTCGTTATACATTTCAAAGTGCTACATTTCTCATCAACATTATAATACAGATTTTCTTAATCTGACCTTTTCTTGGGTATTAACCGGCGTTCTGTGCATGAGAGCAAACTGCATGTAACATGCCGCCGAGCAGAAGCATAATTCGTCACCGGGTTCGGCCTCCTCTTTGCTCAAAAATGGCAAATCGGAAACTTTCTTTCGGATCAGACTATTAAGAATGACAACGTCACAGTGGCGGCAGAACTTCGCGGCGCCATTCAGTATGCTCTGGATGTCGATCGGCGCTGAAACAAAAATTTTCAATCAGTTGCGATTGATGCTTTTTTTTCTTCAACGTCATTAGTTTTTTCATCTACCTCCTTCCTTTCCATCCTTTCCTTTGGTTCTGTAGAGTCCCAGTTTCTGACTGGGCGGTGTCGTGGTGCGCTCGACTATTTGGTACCCATTCGGAGGAGTGATGTTCAAAATATTCGCCAAATCTTTGAGCACGCCCATGATGTCATCAGCAGCTTGACTATTCAGCGTCAGCGTCACAGTAACGTTACCGTTTTCCTTTTGCAGCGGTGCCGGTGGTGATTTTCCCATTCTAAATGAAAACATACCAGAACTTTGGTAAAACTGAACTCAAAGTTAATCACGAAAAAAAAATACAAACAAAAAATTTACCTCGATATGCCAAAATTCTCCTTATCCTGTTTCGTGATATCTTTGATGTGTCCCGGCTTGAGCCGAATCGGAATTGGCGAGATCAACGGGATCACCGGCGAGACGCGTTTCAGCCATTCGGATTCCTCGTCCGACTCGTCCTCGATCAATCTCAATCCCGGGAATCGATGAACGAACTCCGGTATAACGCATTCCGGCGACGAAGAGCTCACTATCGTATCAGGAGTGTCTATGTCACGATTCATCGCCAAGGAACTGTCCTTCTTTTCATCAGCTGAAAAAAGATCCCACATTTCCGTTAATTCCTACATTCCAAAAATAAAAACTCGATGTAAACTAATGTAGTAGAACTCGTCTGGTTTTAAATGTTGAAGACTGCAATTTTTCGGCAGGAGAGAGGTTTTGTACACCACAGAGAAAGCAGTCGTCAACTCAGCAGGTAGGCAAAATAGATCACGACCGATAAAATTGAAACTTTTTCTCCCGTTTCATTCATTTTTAAGAACAACATAAAATGCAATTTTTTAACAAATAACGATAGGCTGAAACATCCCGAGATTATCGGTTGGTATCGTTCATACCATTTTCCTAACTGCTTGCCTTTTGCATTAGAGAGATAATTTTTTTACACCAGACGAGTTCTACTGTACAAAAAAGAAACCTACAATCGTCAAGTTTGAGAGGCGGAAATTCTTCCTCGTAAAATCCACGCTGGGTGGAAACTGGAGGTGGCGGAGGCGGCAGCGGTTCGAGGTCCCCGAAAGGTTGAGTGTTGTAGCGGTCGGAAATTCCCGGAAGAGTAGCATTGCCGTAAGAGCCAATCAAATCCCCGGTTCTCGTGTTGTAGTCCTTTGCGCTTCCGATTTTCAGCAAATTTCCCGACCCAAAGATAGGACAAACCCCGAAGTTCTTGCTGAGAAGTGGCTCTGACGATGCCATCGGCGGCAGTTGTCGCAACTGTATCATCAGATTATCCATGAACGTGTCGTAATCTTCGTCGAGGCGGGACATTTTCCTCGACCTCTTCTTCTGTGGCGCTATCGCCGCCTCTTTTCCCTGAATTTGCCTCCGCTTTTGCTGGTACTGGCGTCTTTTCAGTTTCTTCAAATCTATGGAAATTAAAACGTTTAGTATTTTGCAATAATAAAAGTAATTACTATTCGACCCAAAAAACGGTCATTTAAATATTGTCTATTTACTTTTCAAGTAATACATCCAGAAGTTAAAGCTCATCTTCTGGTTTAGTTGCGCAACAGGGGTTGGAAACCAACAAATTTCAAATTTCTCTCGCAATAAAAAAAGAACCCCAATCGAATTTTACAAGATCCAATAAAAGACCCACCAGTTTTATCATCCATGTTGCCATCCACCATCTCCTCTTTGGCAACAAGAAAGTCTTTGGTATCGTTAATCTGCATAGGAGTGTTGGAGCAAAGAACCTCGTCAAGAATCTCCTTCTTAACCTCTATCAAAGGCACTGCGTGTTGCGTTATTGTACTCTGCTGAACCTGAGTTTGGGGACCAGTCGCGCGTGGCGGCACCGGAGGATTAACATGCTGCTGTTGCACTCCTGAATTCACATGCTGCTGTTGCTGAATCGTTTGTTGCTGCTGAATATTTTGCTGTTGCTGAATCGTTTGCTGTTGTTGCATCGTTTGCTGTTGCTGAATAGTTTGCTGTTGCTGAATAGTTTGCTGTTGTTGCATCGCTTGCTGTTGTTGCATCGTTTGCTGTTGTTGCATCGTTTGCTGTTGCTGTTGCTGCTGCTGCGGCTGCGTTGTTGGGATCATTATTCTCTGAGTAATTTGTTGCTCCTGTTGCTGTTGTTGTTGCTGCACGCAAGACTGCTGCACAACGCCGGAATCAGTAGAAGCAACGGTTTTCAAAGGCGCCGCAATAATCATGGGTTTGCCTGGTTGCACGGTCATTTTCGCGAGATTCACTGGTTGAATTGTACTGCAAGTTGTTTGATCCGCGACAGAAGTTTTCGGCTGCGACTGTACATAAATCCCGGGTTGCGGTTCGCTAATGGTTACTTGGTGCGTGGAAATTGGCTGAGGTTTGACAACTTGTTGTTGCTGAACCGGTGAAGGCTGACTTTTAACATTCTGCGTCATAGTTTGTTTCCCGAAAGTGGTGATTGCTCGCTGTTGCACGGGCTGAATTGACGAGGTGGACACGATTGCATGCTTTGACATGTCATCCTTGCTAATTGCGCTTTTCGTGGCCTCACTGTCGGAGGCCAAAAATGAGGTTTCCTTGTTGATCAGGGCCTGCTTGCTGATGGTTTTGACAGACGTATCGTTCAGGAGCGACGGTAGAAGCGAAGAAGTTGTAGATGGAATGGGTCGCACAAGTTGTGCTTCCAATGAGGGAACCAAAGGTGATTGTCCAGCACCCGATGTCGTGGCGCAAGCTATGTTCTGCAACAGCTGTTTCAAGAGCACATTCTGAGATTCCTCGATTCTGTGGGACGCCGTGCAACCGCTGGTGGTGGTGATTGTGCAGGTGGCATTGGTGGCGTTGACATCACTCTTCATGGATTCGGGTTCAGATTTCGGGATCAACAGTTTATCACCAGGCATTACGAGTTTCGAGACCAGACCTTCCGAGTCTTTTTTACCTGAAAATAAAAAACAAGTTAATTACTCTTCCAATTATTCATTTTTTTAATTTTCTTCAAGATTAACCTTACCATCAGAATCTGTCGAATTCTTATTATCAATTGGAAGTGTTCCCGTAGGTTTGTATTGGGAAGTTGGCACAGAAGTGAGCTGCGAGTGTAAAAGAGTCGAAGCCTGAGACAAAGTTGACTGCAGAATACTCGTGGTGACGTTAATAGCGTTGGTGACCGTGGTGACCATAGGTGGAACAATGGTACGAACGCATTGTTTGGAAGATCCTCCAGTAGTCGGGGGAGTAGTTGTGCTAACGACGACCCTCGACGGTCCGGACGCACCGCTAGAATTTACCTGCAAGATCGTTTGAACATTCGGCGCGCGCTGCAGCGAAGCCGGAGACATGACAGAGCTCAACAGATTGCTAGTTTGCGTGAGCACGGTGTTCGCTCGAAGACCCGCGATGCTCGATTTCGCCGATCCCGTACTCGCGAGCATGGCATTCAGCATAGCGTTCGACGTGATGGAGATGCCAGAATTCGAGCTCCTGTTCGGCTGCGTCGGAATATTGCTCAGCGTCGTCAGATGGAAAAATTGCTCGGTCGACCCCGCCGACTTTGAAATAACCGCCACAACCGAACTCGGCGTTTCCTTGGTCGAAGATACACTCGTCGACTCAGCCTCGACGAATTTGTTGAAGATCGGATTCGGTGTGCTGGTCTGTACTCGAGCCTGGGGATTGCTATTCAGCGAATTCAAGAGGGCCGATTGACTTCCGCTTCCAAACTTTGAAACTGGAACATTTGTAGCGTGCTATTGAATTTTTTAACAATGAATATAAAACAAATAAGAGACATTTTTGAACTCGATTGATTCGTACAAACAAAAACGAAATTTTTTTAAATCATCCAATCTGGCTTATTCCAAAAAATTCAACTCGTAAAATTCATACACACTTGCGTTCATTGTAGAGACCATCGTGGCGACGTTCGATTGAGCCGTAGTCGGAAACCCTTGGGTATTGTTACTCTGCAACGAAGAAAGTAGCGTTCTCAGCTGGTGCGAAACGTTGACAACGTTCGACGTCAATTCCGTGGGTTTCGAAAGCGGGGAAAGATGCGGCGGAGCCGAGGAAGTTTTCTGCAGCTGCGTAACGGCGCTCACCGCGATAGGAGCGGTAATTTGTTGCACCGGGCCCTTCTTAGCCACGCTCTCTTTCTGCGGAGCAACGCTCGTCGTCGACGATGTCGTCGTCGCCATCGTCGTGATCGGTGGAGTTTTTCGTTCCATGTCGCTCTTCGACGTTCCCTGATCGAGATCCGATAAAGAATCCTGAAGAATGTTTATCGGCAACGTTTCCAGCGGCGTCAGGAGTTGATAAATCAGGTTCTTCTGTGACTCGCCTTCCGACATTTCCGATTTCGACGAAATTATGTTGTGCAGCATGTCCAAGATGTCCTCCGACGTTTCGTCCTCTTTTCCCTCCGTAGATTGCTGACTCGGTTTGTTCCCGTTGTTTTGCTTTTGTGCGTCTTTCGTCGTCGTGTAAACCGTCACGGAACTGTTGGTCTTCGATACGGAAACTTCCGCCTCCTTCGGCCTGTCCGATTCCTGAATCTTCAGATAAACCGTTTTCTCTTCTTTTCTGTCTGCCTCTCCCTCAGCGTCATTCTCCAGGATGTTCACCAAGGAAAGATCGTCAGTCACCGGAGAAATTCTTTTCATGGACGAAACCTCGCTCTTCTCTCCTTTGTCCCCGTTCACGACGTTTTCCGCCGGGTTGTGAATCGCCTCCAGCATGCTTTCCAGCTCGTCCGTAGTGTTCAGTGACTCGCTCGTCTTTTTCTTTTCCTCGTCCTCGCTCTTCTTCTGCTGGATTTCCAGTTTCGCTGGCTCGTCTTCCTGCTTCATCGCGTTTGCATTATCGCCATTGGTCGATTTCGCGTCGGTCTCGTCCCTTCGCGAGAAATCAGGTACTGACATTTTCGGCCGTGAGAGCGTAACCGACGTCGGTTGTACTTGACTCGGTATCATACGCGCGTGTGGCACGCTGGAAAAACTCGCGAGCTCGGGAACAATCGTGCTCAAAACGGTGAGTTTGTCGAGCAGAACATTCAGTGGCGACGACGTTGTCGAAACAACGCCAACCTCCGCTTTTCCTAGCTCAGGAGTTTTCGTGGAAGCCACGGAATTCGGCATGCTTTCCATGGCCTTTTGACTGAGCCGAGCAGCGATTTTCGCATCCGTCACGATATTCGCCATGCTCGAAGCCGGAGTTATCTTCTTAGTTTCTTCCTTGATCGAGCTGATCAGAGCTGAAAGTGTTGATTCGCTCTTGGCCGTAGTTACAGAGGCATCATTAGGGACGCTGGAAACAACCACTTTTTCCTGGCATTTTTTACTTTCTTTCATTTCCTCGACTTTCAAAACGTTCGTCTTTCCAGCATCTTTTGGCTTGTTGGCTTCTTCGTTCTGTAGCAATTTCACGTCCTTCAAAATTGCACTTGATTCGGGAGACTTGACTGGGTCCAGAATCAACACCCCGGACTCGTCAACGATCGTCGACACGACGACATCCGGCACCGGAGAAGCGCGAAGGAAAGCGCTCGGTGAGGTTTGATCGTCAAGCTCCATCTGCTCTGGGGATTCCGGAGTTTCCGAAACGGCGGCTAAACTCTTTCTCTGCGATGCCAGCAGATCTTCTTCGTTCACATCGGCTTGCACTTCGGAATGTTCGGGATGAATCTCCAAAATCTGCACGAGCTCGTGGCCCTTGATGCCGTCGGTGACGAGATCGTTACTAAGGGACTCGTTGCTGTCCATGGACAAGTCCACGACTACGTGATCCACCGGAGGAAAAAGCATATATTCCTCCTGCATGTCGACCTCGGGACTTCCGGTGATGACAAGATCTGTTCCAGGGCCAGCGCCGCCGAATGGTTCCATGTCCGAAATATCATCGCTGTCTTTCTGCGCGGTCGAGCTCAGCGTCACCTCGGTATTGACAATAGTTTTGTCATCGTCGTAGTCGGTCGTGTCAGGAATCGTTTCCATTTTTTCCCCAGGACTCTGGGCGATCTCGGCAGCCCTAGCCGCGGATTTGATCTCGTCAATATTGACCGGAGGAGTCTGGGGCGGCGTGTGAGAATCGTCGTCAAAATCGTTGTAGTCGGCGCAGACAAGGGAATTCATCTTCGATTGGGAGGCGATTGGGATTTTTCTGTGCCCGACGCTCGACGTGTTCGGCTTCTCGTCACCTCCGGCAGAGTTCAGTTGCGGCTCCGCTATTTTTCCCTTGCTCGATTCAGCTTTCGCGGACCACATCGGGGAACCACCTCGCAGACCTGGTCGAAAATACCCGTACCTTCCAAACAAAACCGGAAGCGGCAGAGGATTCATCGGATTGTGCGGATTTCCACCGCCTCGGTTAACATGCTCCACGTTTTGCTCTTGCTGTTGCGATGGTTGCTGCTGTTGTTGTTCTCCGACATTCATATTCCCCGAATTCTGCGAACCGTACGAAGAGAGTGGAGTGTGAGGTGTCAAAGGCGTGCGCGGAGTCCCCGGATTCTCGACGCTTTGTGGTCTATCGGGCATTGCTGGACTATTGCCGCTGGACGTGCGTCTTTGCATTTGCATCGGAGAGCCACCGACCATCGGACTCCGAGGCATCGGCGAGTTTGGGGTCTGACAAGGAGGTGGATGATGCGCGCTGTTCATTTGATGCTGCAACATTGGTGACGTCGAAGGGTGAGTACGCGTCATGGGACTTGGTGGCTGATATTGGGACATCGGCGAACTCGGGGGATGATTCCCAAGAACCCTGTTATTGTTCATGGGACTCAACGGTTGGGAAGATTGCTGCTGATTGAGCTGTTGCTGTTGCTGTTGTTGCTGGAGCATCGGAGAACCCATTGTCTGTTGTACGATTGGACTACGAGCCATGGGTGAACTCGGGGGTTGACCAAAGTTCTGTTGCATCTGGAGATGGAGCTGAGGGCTCGGCGAAGGCGCTGGTTGTACGACCATTGGTGAACTCGGCGGTTTTTGCATCATGAGCTGTTGCTGCTGAACTTGCTGTTGTTGAGGCGGTTGCTGTTGTTGCAGTTGTTGTGCTTGTTGCTGCTGTTGCTGAAGCAAAAATTGCTGTCTCTGTTGCACGATTTGTTGCTGTTGAATCAATTGATGGCGTTGCTGAACCATTTGAAGGGTTCTCTGGGCCAAAGCATTCTGACTCTCCTGAGACACAATAGCATTTGTATCATGCTGCTGCTGCTGTTGTTGCTGCTGTTGCTGTTGAACTTGCTGCTGAATCATTTGTTGACGTTGTAGCATCTGGTGCTGCTGCTGAGTCATCATTACTTGTGGAGACGGCTGTGGACTGCCCAGTGGAGAACGCTGGCCATACACAACGCCACCTTGCTGTATCCATATTTAAGGTAATGACAAAATTGTTAATACTCTATAGAATTTTCAAGAATAAGCTATACTCGTATAAGGAAATATCATATGAAATGTCAATTTATTCATTCAATAAGTAACTGTGTAACTTTGTCGTTGACGAAACTGACCTGAACTTGCATCCTCGGTCTTTGCCCCGGCTCGTTAATGGCCCCAGGTCTGACAAATCTTTGAGGAATATTGTGCAATCGCACTCCTTGTTCGGCGATGATCTGCTGGGGATTGCGACTGTCCGGTGTAAAAGCGCCAGGACTGGTCGTCATTCGACCACTCACAACCGTGCGATGCTGCGGCGACGTCATTCGCGGAGCCGGAGGACCACAAATTCCCGACGGCGACGGCATGACACCTGGACTGAACGGACTTTCCTCGCCTTGTGAATGAGGCGTGCCGATACGCGACGACGCTTGTTGCATATTGCTGTGTGGCGACATCGTGCCAGGATTCGGGGTCGTTGGATTGCCCGGACTGTGCTGCAAAAGCGGCGGATTTGGACTGTGCTGGACCATCGAAGCCACTGGAGAGTGCTGAACCATGGATGGCACACTGCCAGGGCCAGGGCTGTGGGAAACGAGGCCCGCAGGACTGTGCATAGGCGACGAGTGCTGCGACGGAGACATCAATGGCGAGCATGGCTCGCCCGCCGGCTGCGACTGATTTTGCTTCTGTTGTTTCTTGCTGTCGTATTCCTGAATTAACATGCTGTGCTGACGCGATTGTTTTCTGCTGGAGTCCAGTTGCTTCTGAAGCACCGCCTGCTCGCTTGAAATTCTCTGCAGTTCCGCAGCGTCATTTTCTGGAAGCTCGTTACCAGATTTGCGAAGCTGGCGTTGTCTGCTGTTAAGTGACTGTAAATAAAAATAATAGTTATTGCAGTTTCTAAAAATTGAGTCTTTCTTACACTCCTGAACCACTTTTGTTAATTTCATAAGTACCTTTCTGGCCTTGCGCAGTTTATTCACTTCGGTTTCATAATATTTCAATTGCTGCGACAAAATACGTTGCTGGTGGTTCAGCCAAAGTTCGTATTGCACTTGCAATTGTCGATCCTGATCGTTCGCGATATTCTCTGGTGGCGCCGGTGGTGCCGGCAACTGGGGAATGTTAAAAGACGCGACCCTCGCTAAAATAAAGAAAAAAACAAAATTAAAAATCTCGATCAATCAAAAATAATCTAAGCATTAAAAAAGCATGAAAAAACGTACGTTCAGGCGGCGTTTGAGTAGCGATGGGTTGTCTGGGCGGTGCCTGAACAACTATTTTACCAGCATCGGCTGTCGCCTGAGACCAAGTGGTATTGCTCGCCACGAGCGGTGGTCTCGGACCGCAGGAAGGCCGAATAGCAGGAATGCCACCCGGAACATTTGCGATTCTCTGAGGCGGCGAAGAAAGAGGCGCCGATCCCATCACATCCGCTCTCAACCTCTCGAACTCGCTGTCGCTCAGCAAAGCGCCGCTCGTGTTCGTCGCGTCGACCGATTGTTGCTGCTGCTGTTGCTGTTGTTGCTTCTCCTGCTCGCGCTTTTCTTGCTCCAAAAGATCCTCCAGCAGCAACGGTTGTTCCTGTGAACACGACTGCTGATAGTTGAGGTACGCTGCTTTCTTTATCCCAGAGAAAACTTGAACTTTCATAATAATCGAAGCAAATGTGACTTCATGCGGGAATAAACTGCTGCAGCCATTGCATTTGCTCTAAACTCGTTAAATTTTTCATTTCAAAAGAAAAGCAATACAATTGGTTGTGAATCGTGAATAAGTAAAAACGGCGAATTTCTTAAAGCAGGAGAAAACTTAAAAAATGTGGAGGAAAAGAGAGAAAAGATAACGGTGTCCTTGGGGAGTGCGTGAAATGAAGTGTTTCCTACGTGCTTCTATTAGCCCGAGTCTCGCTCACCTGCAGGAGCAAAGGTCTTCGAAGAGGATGAGGCGCTAATGCCGGCGCGCCTCTATGAACCACAGGGGCCATCGTTGGGCCCGCCACGGGCACAGAGTGCCCGATGTGCATGGGGGGCCGCGCCAAAGCCCGTTCACCGGGGCATAGCCCCATCTAAACATGCACCAACACCAATGCATTGCATACACCCAGGCCAAAACACCACTTCACCAGCCAGTACTGACATTGTTACGCTCTATAGAAAACCCGGTAAAAACAAGGTCCCGAATACCCGATTTTTAACATCGACTCTTGAAAAGTACTTTTTTTTGTTTCAAAAAAGGAGAAGAATTAAACATTTTCGCTGAGAATTTGTTATGCTCTGACGAAGCGGTTAAAGCACTTTGCCAAGTCACAAGTAGGATTAATCTTATGGGATTCTCGGGATACAATATTAATGTATTAATATCAAAACCAAAAGAGTTACAAAAAAAGTTCCGATTCAAAGGCATTGCACCGCTCGAAATTAGTGGCATGGAAATTGATTGTTCCCAAAATGTACCTGTTGTATCGGTCCGGGGTAAGGTGGAGGTGGACCAGGGTATGGCGGTGGCGGCGGTGGAGCCAGAGGCATTCTTGGTCCGATCATGTGACTCACTGATACGACTCTGCCTGCTTGAACGCCTGCCACTCGTAACCCGAGACGTTGCTGATGCTGAACTGCAGCTAAAAAAGGAAAAAAAAAGTGTTGTTATAATTTCATTTTCCTAGTCCTAATAACAGCTCAAGAATAAAAAAGAAACCTTGCAAATGTGCTTGCGAGATCCTCTGAGGGTGTCCAGGAAAAGTAGATGGATAACTGACGGTAATTGTGTTCGTAGATGTGACGATACCGACAGCGCCATCTGGAGACACCAGCCTCTGTCCAGGAAGCAACGGCCTGCCCATGGCGGCAGATTGCTGCAAGTGCTGTTGCATGTGCTGCTGAATAAGAGCAGCCTGAGGGTGCGATTGTTGTATAGCATTCGTTGGTTGAGGTGGCGTTGATTGCGGCACAGTTTGAGCGCCCGCAGCAAGTGCAGGCACGTTCGTCGTTTCCGTCGGTTGACGTACGCTCGACGCACCGCCTCCACTGTTCTCCGCATGCACTGTTGTCGTTCCACCCATATCTACGCTCTTCGTTTCCTCCTCCTTCGTCTCCTTCTTCTGTTTATCTTCCTTAGTCTCAACCTCGACCTGTTCCAAATCAAGGTCAAGGATGTTCGTTTTCTCGCCTCCGGTGATGTTGTCCAGCTCGGGATCAGCGTACTCAAGGATATTAAAGTCGGCGCCCATTTCAGCTAGAATTGAAAGTATTTTCAAGATATTTATTCGTTGAATTTTCGCGCTATGAAATGTTGGTTCAGGCAGTTTCCTTACCTAGAAGCTCATCGTCATCCTCTCCCAAATCCCCCAATATTGCACTGACACTCTCGGCCTCCACCATCGGCGGGCCTTCTTCCTGCTCTAATTTCTCAAGCTCCGCTGTAACGTTGTCGGGGATTTCCGAAGTCTCCGATGCGCTGTTCACATTGCTCTCGCTAACAATCGCGGGCATCACCGGCCTCGTTATTCCTTGAGCTCCTATCATTCTTATTCCTTGATTCACGGCATCTAGTCCAGGACGCACCATGCGCTGGTTCATGTTCTGTGCCTGATTTGGTTCTGCAAGCAAGAAAGAAAAAACGTTAAAAACCGCATCGAAAAACCATGTCAACTTTCGTTTTTGATATCTCACCAGTGAATCTTTGCACTGTCTGTTGCTGTTGCTGTAAAACTTCGTAATGTTCCGGCAATGCGGTTCTGGGTCCCACCATTCTCTGCTGCAATACAGCTGCTGCTGCAGCGGCTTGGAAGTGCTGCTGGGGCACACCGACGGTCCCCGGAGGGCGCTGTAGAATCATCCGCATACGCGGATCCAGTCCCTGCATCCTTGCAGCGTCGATATTTGTAACTGATGGATGTCGCAGGTTTATTCCTGCAAAAACAAATCGATGTTTAATCAATATCACTTTTGCATTATTGTCTTCCTCGAATTTCCATTACCAATCGGACTTCTAATCAAAACGTTAGGTTGTAGCTGCATCCGAGGTCGTACAATTCCTGGTGGAAGAGGTTGTCGGAACGTGCCTTCACCCGTAACAGCTGTCGCGGCTGATTGGGGATGTTGCTGGGAAAGCTGCATGTGACCGGTGGCTTCAAACTGCTGTTGGACTTCCGTTGGACTTTGGCCTTCTGTTGGATGGGTAAAAGTAAAGTTAGACGATATATACAAAAAATAACAAAAAAAATTTAACTATTCCTTGAAAAGGAACAAAGAGAACCTTGATTCCAGGTATTGCCAAGCGGTTCCATTTTCTTGTTAAACTGCTGCCTCTGAAGCAGATCGCGCAGCTGGCGATTGACCTCTGGTTGTTGGTTAAAGACCTCCGTCGGCTGTTGTTCCTGCCTGGCTTCGGGTCTTGGAGAGGGATAGCTCGAAACAGGAGACGGTGTCGCTGGCTGAGAACTGTAAGGATCAGGAGTGCGAGAAGGAGCGTAAACGTGGGCGCTAGTCCGCGGCGTCGGTGGGTTGAAAATGGGCCGTGGAGTTCCCGGAGCCTGCTGGTAACCGTCGTTCCTTACGGGTGCTGTGTACGCGGGTGCATTCGTTATCTGAGATCGAGGCGTCTGAGAGCCCTGAGAAAAAGCCTCGCCATTGTCAAAGCGCGGGAAGTGATCCTGAGGCTGCGACGTGGCCGCCGGCGACTGCGGGAAGTCGTGCGGCGACTGTGGAGCTTGAGGCGAAAATGGAGAAGGTGGCTGAGCGAAATTGGTCGGGATTCCGGGCCGAACGACGTTCCCCATCGGCCGCGTTACCGGAGGACACGGCTGGTTCACCATGCGCGTCATACCCTGATGCGGACTCGGCGGTGCCACGCCTCTTGTCACTTTCATCGCCGGGGCTGCGAACATTGCTCTGGAACCAGGGGACGCCGATGCCATTGGACCCAACTGCGCTCCGTCCTTGAAAAATCAAATGGAAATATAAAAACCACATATTTTCTCAATTCGTCTTTTTCGCATCTTTACCTGAGCAGTCGAAACTTGGAGTTGCGTCGTCAATCCTGGATTAGCCTCATTGTTCAATGGCGGTGTACCATCGTCGTTGATTTGTCTATGAACTCTCGCCATTGCTGTAAATATTTGTTGGTCTTTTGTTAACGATGATTTATTGAAAAATCCTTCAACTCAAAATATGTCGTTATTCGGATGAAAAAAAGAAAAACAATTACCATGCACTCGTTGCTCGTGAATAACCTGCTGCTGGATTTGCGCCTGTTGCTGCCGCATGGCTTGGAGTTGTTTCCATTGTCGTTCCTGTTCAGCCTCTCTCGTCGAGCGATCCCTGTTCGTAAGCCTCTCCTGTTCCTGTTAAAAAAAACAGCAAATTACAGTTATTTTGCAAAACTTCCAAATGATCGTTACATCTTGGCATCGATTTGAAAAATTGAAAGAAAACAACATCATTGATTCACAATTCAACATTTATCAACCAATGACACTTTCTACATTAAACCGCGATGTACAAAAAAGATTAAAAAACAGATGTAACGATCGGGAAATTCTCCCGCGCGGTATTAATGTGAAACAGGGCGTAAGAATCAAACGAGGATCAGCCAAATCCATACACCAAGTTATAAACACTTAAAAAAATAAAGAATGTTCTGTCCATACATTTCAATCTGTGGGTTACTGTTTGTGCATTGTTACTATTCAAAGTATAACCAGGCCATTTGTTAAAACCAAAAAAAAAAGTAAGTCAAGACTATCAACGCTCGGGAAAAGTTGTTTTTCCTCTTCAACCGTTAACTATAATCGCATGCATACAACGAACGTTTGTTTCGTCGTAAAACAAAAGTGTTAGTTAAGGGCAATTAGTTGAAAAAAAAAGGAACAAACACACATTTTAAAGAGAGTTGACCCAAAACATTGTGAAACCGAATTTTTAGTGTAGAGTGTATGAGTAATGAAAAAGGAAACGTTAAGCAGCACAGTTTGTACGTCACAAATATTTCAGAATGATCATTCCAACGTACTACACGATACATAAGACTACATTCATCCAAGAACTATACAATAGTAAACAAAAAAAGATAATGTTAGTCTATGGGAAACGAAGGAAAGAAAGGAAACAAGGATCTTCGGAGCGTTTTCGGGAAGTCGATGATTTGTTTCGTGTTGGCGTATGCGATAAACATGCCACAGGCTAAAAGAAGATTGACTTGTAAAACAAAAGGAGGAAAATATGTGTAACATGGGCAACGATGATCGCGACGTGTCGCGATTCAAATCGAATAGATGAACAGCCAACCTAGGAACACATAAATGTCGTATAAATGAAATACCGACAACAGCATCGGTCATTCCAAAACGAAACATTAAGAGAATCTAAACTTCGTCTCGTCAGAGTTGAACAAGTTTTTTTTTCACGAAAAACAAAGAGAGCTATTTCGTAAAAACCTCAAAACGAGGACGAGCCACATCCATTTCACGTCGGTACTACAAATAAAAATAAAATTCTCCAGACGAAGAAAAAACAGGGAAAAGCCGGTCCTTCCAGCTCCGTCGACGTCGAAAACCAAAGAAAAAGTATACCGAAGAAAAGAACCAAAACGAGTCACATGATACATACGTTAACGTGTGTATGTATGACGTGTACAAGAAAACAAACGTATATAACGAGTATACATTAAATATATAAATATATATATATATATATATATCGACTGGAAATATACACGAGGCACAAGACAAGATACTAGAGGCACAGAATATAGGTGGCTCACCATGGCCGGGTTCTGTACAGGTACAGTGTGAATAATTGCAGTGGGTGGCGGGTCGTAGTGCTCCTGGCTGAGGGAGGGAAGGGTGCGCATGATTTCGGATGGAGTGAGCACTCTAATCTGATGATCTACCGAGGATATTTGCCGGACGGGGCCCGCCCCGACGAGTACGCCGAGACTGACAGCGGCGTTACTACAAGGTGCGGGACGCTGTTCTTCCGCCGTTAATTTATTGTCCTGGCTACTGCCGACGCTGCTGCTGTTGTTAGTGGAACTCAGAGAACTAACGGGACTCGGTCTAGGGGATGACGAGGGTGTCGTGGAAGTCGGGGAAGGACTGGGAGAGCGAGAAGTTAGCTGCCGCGGTGGTCCCTGCACCGCACACACCTCCGCTAGTTGACTCGTTCCAATCGTCGCCGTGGGGCTCGCCGCCGTCGCCACTGCCGACGTCACCGTCACCGCTGCACTAGCTCCCGGATGCGCCTTGTCCGGCGCCTGCTGTTGCTGCTTTTCTGCCGCGAGCTGCTTTTGGACCGGAATCACTGCCATGGCTGTGACAGGTTTAGTTGTGGCTGTGGTTGTGATGGTGGTGGTTGTGGGTGCGCTTGCTGTAGTGACTGGGTTCGTGCTTGCTAAATCCTTGGGTATCTGTCAAGGTTCAAGGGCTGCCTTCGTTCACACTTTTACATTACACATTTCGGAGTCTTATCAACGGGGACTCGACATCGCATTTCTCTCTTTATTTTTTGGATTTGACTCTCGCTTATCACGGCCATTATTAACGGGCTTGAGTTTTTATTCGTACAGTCGCACAATTTCGCCTGGTGTTTTTCTTTTTCATCTTTTTATTTGCAATGCAATCGTTAGATTTTTAAATGCGCACAACGTTTCTCGCGGACTAAGAAATGCCGAGACACCAGCTCTTCGGTGTAAACTGTCAGTAAATGTAGCGCAATAAAAAACACAATGGGCGAGCTGTTAGTCTGACTATTGTTAGCACAAGAAACCCTTTTCGATGAGTATGGAGTACAAATCACGTGGAACAAAAAAAAACTATTGAGTAAATCGTATCGCGACAGTAAAACCGACCGTCTGGGCTCCCCGGAGATCGAGGTAGGGTGCATCTCTTACCTGTTGCGTTTTCTTCATGCGAATCGCGGCTCTGTTGTCCCGAGCCTGGGTTAAGTACGGAGCCTTTTTGTCGTTTGGCAATGCCCGCCATTTCTTCAGAATTTGTTTGCAGCGTTCTGACCAACCTAAAGATAATAATTGTTAATTTCCATCGCAATTGAATCTATTAATTAAAATGTCGAGAGATTTACCTGGATACTCAGTTTTCCATTCGGGATGATTCAAATTGGCGTAAAGGACGGACGATATCGTCGCACCGGATCCCAAGGCCTCGTCGGCTTCCATTTTAAGATTACTTCTTTGGTTGTAGGAAATTGCTACGGTGCCCGTGCTCACTGTGCCCTCATCTTCCGGATTCACCCAAGGACTCGGTGGTTCCGAGAAGGCTGGACTGAATTGCGGGCTACTGTAAATTTTAAACAAACACATGTGAATTTTTATGCTTCATTTCATCGTTATTGTTCCACTTCAAAACAGTTGGGTTTTCGTCCTTACTTGCTGTACTCTGAGTGATAAGGCGAAGGCGGTGGGAAACTCATAGGAGAATTGAGGTTCGAATGTCCAACGGAAGGCAAAGTTCCTGGAACTTGTGGTCTGTTTGTTGGTATATTGCTTTGTATTCCTGTAACAATAAAATAATGAATCAATCGGTCACATTGAATAGCTTCAAACAATTAAAAAAAATGTCTTATATTACAAACCTGGGTGCGCAGTGGGCGACACCAAAGGAGCACTGGAAGATGGTACATGAGGGTTCGGTGTTTGTACCGGGAACGAGGATTCCTGAGATTCTTGCGATTCGTCCGTTAAAACGCCTTTAAACATTTCCTCCACGTCTTTACTACTCATATTAGGTAAACCTTGAAAAAAAAAAGAGAACAAATATCAAGTCAATGAAACAACAAAATCGCTATACGTACTTTCAAAACAGAATTTTACAAATCAATACTTCCATCATGATATAATGTAAAAAATATAAACAAAAATTAAAAACATGAAGATAACATACAACACTGAAGTGTCCGGATATGAATAGTACATTACAGATGTTACAAAAAAGTAATTACAGAGCATCATATCAAAAGGGCCAATCGTCGATAAAAATCTAGCACAACCCACCAGTGTCCCTGACCATAGCATCCAAATTGACATGAGGACTGACATTAAGTATGTCCGTAAGCTCGTCCTTGTTCGTGGAAGGCGCATCGTTAAGTTCTTCCAGAACCTCGCCGGCCTTGGCCAAATCCTCAACAGGTTCGTTCATTATGGTATTAACCAGATCATTATCCAACAGATCCCCAGCCATCGGCAAAATGTCCCCAAGGGCTTCGGCATCACTCGCATCTTCTTCAGCAATCTCTTCCCTTTTAATGTTCTGCATCATCGGGACTGAAATCGGCACTTCCTCCTCCTTCTCCCTTTTCTTGCTCTGCTCCATCGCCCGAATCTCATCCTGCGACAGCTGAATCGTATCCGCATTCCCAGAAGTGTTGCGCTCATTTTCGGAGTCGCTGGTGCTCTCAAGATCCTTGTCTTTGGTTTTATCGAGCGTGGTCTTACCGAAAAAAGCCTCCTGCATGTAAAGCGGGAAGCACTCTGAGAGCTTGGTCTTTGGTTTTCTCCGCTGGGGCTTTCGGCGTGGCTTATCATCCCCTAGACCCATCGGGCCATCAGCTAATTTTTCCATCTCGCCATCTTCCTCCCGATCCTTTCGCGTGGCGCGAAGTCTCACGACGAAACCGCCGATGCCAAGTTTCTGCAAGTTTCTCTGTCTCTTGCGCCTCAGTACGGTTACGCCATTTTCCATCGTGTATATACTATATCCATCTGGGGGCGGTTGATCCCCCCGCGGCGTCCACACCATGCCTTCCTTTAACACCTCCGTCGGCTCGTCCTTGATGTCGACTAGGTCGACTGGCATTTCCTTCTCCAAAGAATGCTCGTGGCTCCCGCCAGCGACGACTGACTCGATCGTAGCCATAATATCAGCTTCCTTATCCACGACCATTTTCCTCCTCTTCTTCCGCGTCTGCTGCTCCAAAGTCAAAGCTTTGATATGACTCATTCCAGCTTCCGACAAGTACACGCCATCGACGAGATAATGCTGCGGCGAAGGTTTGTACAGCTCCGGACTTCGAGATATCATCGGAGGAGGGGATCGCTGGTACTTGCTCAGCTGTGGCTTCGGCGGCAGACTATGCAGCAAATGCGGTGGCGGTACATCGCGCGGACGGCAGAGAACGCAGTTATATCCCTCCTCGGCGCACTTTTCCGCCTCACCTTCGCTCTTGATCGAGTCGCAGAGACAGTGCAGCCAGCGCTCGCACTGCACGCATTGGATTATTAAGTCGCCCTCGATGTACTCCTCGTGACAGGCGATGCACTCGGTGTGCGAGGCGCAGGGCCCGCACTGCGTGTAATTTTTCTGCCAGCTGCTATTGAATCCCGGGTCGTTCGAGCCGCAAGTCTGACATTGCGCGCACCACTTGCACTTCCACGTGCCCTGGGGAACGCAGTCAAGCGGCGGGTCCATGCAGTAGATATGGTAACTGATATCGCAGTTGTCGCAGAGAATCAAGCGACCGTCGTCGTTGCGCTCGCCGCAGCCCTCGCACACCACGCAGTCCAAGCAACGCCAGCCCTTCTGCAGGATGACCTTGGTCACTTTGAAGTTAAGGCAGTACGGGTGATAACACTGGCCGCATTGCGCGCAAGCGATTAAACAGCCCTCGTCCTCTCGACCAATCGAGCCGCACATCACGCACACGTCCTGCGTCAGCACGAACTTGTCCTTCGCCGAGCAAAGCACGAGCTTGTTCTCCATCCCAGGCTCTTCTTCCTTCAACGAGGAGTCGGATATTGGACGCTGCAAGAAAAAAATATCATTAGAATCATGTCGATGCATTTTCTTTTTGTATATAATGTTCGTTACATTGCGAAATTGTTACGTTCATTCATTAAAGTCATAATTTTGCTCGCGTTATCGGCACAGTTTTTCTTGTTTTTGAGTTTTACAATCATGCGATTCGAATCACTTTTGTCGATGATGATAAGATTCAGATAAAAAGATCGAGGTTCGGGAAATTCGTTGTTTTGGTATTTCGCTAATGCACTTGTAAGAATTGCAACAATATAATGCAGCTTTGTTGAAGTATATAATGAACGGTTCTTTTATAATACTACTTGACCCGATGATTATTAAAGGTTAAAGTTCAGTTGTTGATTTTAGTGAATGCGCTTATCCCGGCTTATCTTTCTGAATTTCAAATATATTGATAATTATCGATTACGCCACATCAAGTTTATTTTTGCGTAGGATAAATCAAGTTAATGACAACTCCAAGTTGTAATGAGTAATACAGTTGACTATTGTATAATATCATACCATTGTAATAAGGTTGAGCACTCCGTGATAAAATTCTCATATAAAAGAACTTAACACAAAAATTTCCACCTTTTCAATGAGAGAACGAAACTTTTTTCAAAAAACATTCGAAAAACGTCGATATTTTAACACCGCGAGTGTTATTTTCGATAAAATCTTCCCAAAACTGACGAAAATGCAGGTTACTTGTTTACTGATGCTTATCTACTACTTTTATCAGTCCATTTCGAAACAGTTTTCATGTGGTCATTAAGTCAACCAATCAGGAGGCATTCATTTTCGAAACTTTTCCATTCGACAAAAAAGCGCGGGAAATTGAAAATTCACCATGCAAACGCGCAGGAATTTCAACAATCCCAAAAAACAAAACATCAAATTAAAAAACAAAAAAACAATCAATCATCAAGAAAAACAAATGACCTGTAATCCAACACCAGGTACGCCAAAAATGCCCCTCATTTTTGCTTTGGGGCCTCGTTTCCTTCCAAATTCGGTGATCTTCTGTCTCTTCTGATAACCAAGCTTCCCAGTACCCTTAGGTCTCCCGATAAGCCCCAAACCCAATCGTTTCTTCGCAACCTTTGAAGCGCAGAAGGGCTTTCCTTTTCCCAAACCCACGGAATACATTGGATCGTCGAGGCAACCTTGATAGTCAAATTCCGAGGAATCGCCGTCGCCATATAAGCTCTCCTGCGACGCCGTGAGGCTCGACTCGCCGCCGTACTCGTCCATGTTGTCCTTCCTCTTGACCAGAGCCCGATTTTTACAGTGTGGGCAAACGTACTCGTACTCCGGTTTCGCCTCCTTGCGATGCTGGTAAGCGACGGGATCGGCTTCGGGGTCGCAAGTGCCATGGACGAATTTCTTGCAGGAGCAACACTGCACCATCTCCCGGTACGCCGCTGCGCGGTACGCCTTGGAGCAGAGCGGGCACGAGAAACCTTTGTTTCGCTGTTGATAGCAGGAATCGCAGACGGTGTAATGGGAGTGCCAGCGCGAAGAAAGACCAGCACCCGGAGTACGTGAACCACAGTCAGTGCAGACGCGACAGCACTTGCACTTCCAGCCGTACTTTGGGATCGAAGTGACGATCGGACGAAGGCAGCCAGGGTGATAAGCCTTATCGCATCGTTCGCAGAGCATTACTTTTGAGACGTCCTCGGGTTGCCGACAGACCTGGCAGACTCGACAACCCGCGCATTGCCACCCAGCGCGCACGCCTGGCTGCAGGGCTAGACCCACGCAACCGCCGTGGTAGTGCTGGCCGCAAACAGAACACATCACCAGTTTCGACACGTCGCCCATAGCGTAGCAATGCATGCACGTCACTTCTCCGCGTACTGAAACGTTGACATGATTTTTATGGTTAGTATCAACGAGTAATTGTGGTTGGAAGGAAATGGGAATTTAAGGTTTATGCTTACGTAATAGAGGCACTTGTCCTACGTGTTGATTACAGAATAAGGATAAAGTCTTTGTATCTTGAAAACAGCTCGACGCAGCGGCGCATGGAAAATGAAAATAACGATTGCACGATGCCACCTGTTGGATCGTAACAAAGTTTTGATCACAGATTTGCGAAAAGCGTGATTCGATTAGATTCAAATTTGCTACAAGAGAGCTCTATAACGATAAATTACATGCAACAAAAATACTTTTGAAAATGTTTTCTTTTATTGTTTTTTTGTATAAAATTCCTCGAGAAAAATCCCTTACTTTACACTGAATTCCAGCCCCGTAATGAGAGCAATAAGCACAGCGACGCGACGAAGCTTGCAACGTCGTCCGGCTGACAAGTTCAGTCGTAAGCTCCTGACTGTTGCACGACCAAACTGCGCAGGATTGATGCACATGATAACATCCCACTGCTTCGAACAAAATCCCGACCTCGGGCTCGTCGGAGTAACCGACAATTGTTAACTCTTCCACAGGCTCCGTAAAATTTGTAAGACTAGGATTTCTGACAAGAAACAGAACATTCCATTAGCTTGTTGTACAGAATATACAAAAACTAAAGTTTTTTTGTAGACATTTGGATTTTTGAACCTGCACTTTGCGAGACTTTTTTGCCTGCGGCACGTAACCGCTCCTGGTCCGGTTGTTCTCGGACTTTTATCCCCGCTGGATGAAATATCGGCAAGAGCTTCCCCCACCTCGTCGCGGATGATATTCTTCTCGGGCGTGAATCCCTCCGGCAATGCTAGCCTCAAAAACTCACCCTGACCAAGCTGACTCCGTTCCCCCAAATTGCACAAAGTGCATACCTTGCCAGGCCTGTTGAAAAATGTAAACAAACAATTAAACATTCTAATGCTTATGACTCGATTTACGTAACAAAATGAATGTGACAATTGTGTGCCAATGCAACAGTGTTGTATTTATTTTAAAATATGATTATGTAAGAAGAAAAAGTGATAAAAAATAATACAAGTGTTTATTTATGAACGTTCCTTGTAAATGAAAAACGAGTTTTACCATTGCTCTGGGAAATATGGCGGCTCTTCAGGTGCAGGCATAATTCTATCGGCTCCAGAATTTTCTCCATCACCAGCAGCATCTTCCCCGAGTCGCAAGGGACTCGGCGACTCCGAATGCGTGTCTTCGTCTTTGCTCTTTGTTCGTCTAGGCATCCCTCGCGAATATCCGAACCTGCTTGATAAATAAATTACCCATTTGTTAAAAAAGTCACAATTCCAACTGTCAGATTGTTAGGAAAACATTCGCTTTTCCGGGTCGTTAGATTGTGATGTAAATTTACCCTTTGCCTCTGGTTGTTCCTCGTCCGAGCGCTCTCCGCACTCCCCCAATGCCCCGAGGAACACCCGAGGGACGTTCTTTCCTTGGTCGACCAGGACCGCGCCTTATATGCAGTGGTTTGCCACCAGGAAGTGGAAACTTTTGATACCTCAAAGGATCATGGAAAACTTCTTCCGGAGTAACTGAAAAAAAAATTTGTGGGTTTTCAAAACGTGTTTAACGAGGAAAAATTATGGATTGTAAAAGATTTATTTCGTCTTACTACTACCAGATGCTGGTCTCGGACCCAGCATCTGATCCGAGTTTGCGGGAGAAACAGGGATTCCTGAATTATCTTCATCTTCGTCCTCCGCATCCGAAGCTTCGTCGAGCTCCATTTCCTCCTCAGCCTCCACCCGCTCCTCGTCGTCCATGCTGCTCAATTACCGGTTTATTAAATTCTGTCAATTGAAATTGTTACGTGAGATTTTTATTATAAAAATTATTACCAACTTTCGAAAAACAACAACGGTTCAATTCAATTCAATTTGTTAAAATGACGGTGAATTTTTAATGAAAAAGTTCAGATATAAAACCGATAAAAAACTTTCGTAAATTCGTGAAAACCGATGTTTAAAAAGTTTCGAATGTTCAGCTTTTTTTCAATTTAATCGATAAATCGAAAAAAAAACAAGGCAAAAAATGACGAAAGTTGATAAAAACATTGTCGATGGACTTTTTCAACGAGTCGTAAATGAGAAAAATCGCAAAGCGCGAAAAACAGGGCCGAAACTCATAGTCCGTGACGATACCAATTAGCGCGAATTATCAAACCCCCGAATCCCCCCGATCGCAATCGCAAATCGCGAGAATATCCGAACCGAAAGCAAAAGTGCCGCCAAGATGAAAACATGAAATTTCGTTGGAAACGTCAGCGAAACGAAAGAAAACGAATCCAGGATGCGATTACGCTGGACTTACGGCGTTAACGCACTTAGGGTCGGTACTTGGGCACAGTAGGATGGCGTGCAACTCTTCCATCTAGGAAAATCGCGGCGCTCGAAAGCGCGAACTGACACTTTCCGAATTGCTCGAAATTCCTGGTACCGCGTCGAGTCGGCGAATTTCCGCGAAAAAGCAGCGATAGCGCGGGTCGCGACGGCGGTGGACGCGAATTCGCGATAAATGAGCCACAGTCGGTTTAACTCCGCTTAGACCTTAGGGCCAGAGACACACGCCATTGCTATGTCAGGGTTTGTAGGCTATAAACACACGGGAGTCGATGTTCGTCGGGGCACATACCTTTTTATTACTGGTGCTTCTTTAAGGGCCTCATTGCTCCCTCGTACGCCTTATTGTCGCGACTCACGTCATATCTTTCGGAGATTAACCAAGTAAACATCTTGTAGCAACGGAAAAAATGTCATGAGTACATGAACGGACGATTGCGCGCCGGGAAACGTACGGAAACTGCTAAAACCACGGACTCTTGTTGTCTCTTTCTCATATCGTGGGCGTTGCGTTACTTTTGGCGCGAAATTCGAAAACATCATCGCCTCGAAATTTAACGAAAATCTTTCAAATTATATTTTATACTATTTTTAAAAGGTTAATCCGAATAAAAACACATTCTATTACTAGAAAAATCGATTTTTATTAAAAATAATCAACAGGAAAGGTCTAATTCTTAAACATCGGTCAATTCTCGTCGAATGCTTTTATGCATTTCCGACAAAGTTTTCATGTCGATTTTCTCATCCCTAATAAGTTTCTTCAACACCGACAATTTTTTGTTCAGAAAATTCAGCTTCTCCTCGTCCAAGAAACGTTTATTTTCTTTCCGCTGTACGGGATCCTGGACGAAATCTTTGACGAGGCACCAGGGTCCTTTTTCCGTCCTCGCGACGACGGAGTCGATCCCGATCTTGGCTTCCATCGTCAGCAGTTCGCTCGGAACCACCAGCTTCATCACCCCGTCGGAGACGACGTTTTTCACGGAGAAAAGGCATCGTTCCCCCAGCTTCAAGCACAAAATCGTCTGCGTATTCCGCGGCAGATTCTTCTGGAAATCGACGACCACGAAAGTTTGGCCCAGAATCGTCTCGACGTGCATCTTCGGGACGCAGGAAATCCTCCGCTTCAGGGTGTACATGTTGATCCTCTTCGTCAAGTCCTTCGCTTCCAGGAACTCGTCGTTGACTCTTCGCAGCTCCTCGGCCCTGTCGCAAATTCTTTCGACGATGCTGTCCACGCCCTCTAGCATCCTCGGCTTCAAGGTCGTCATTTCCCCGGATTCCAAATCAATTTCCAAGGTCTCGACGTCCTTCAGCAACACCCTCCAAAGCCAATCATCGTTGCCCCCCTTTTTCGACAACAAATTAACCAGGGTCTCGAATTTGTGGATTTTTAGGCACCGGAAAGTGTTCTCGACCTCGGAAGCGACCTTGACCTCGTCGTCGTTCAGCCTTTTGAACAAATGATACGTCTTTTCGTCACCCGAGGAAATGATCCACGCAAGGTCTTCGGAGTTCGCGCTAAACCCGACGCAGAACGCGCGAACGTCCAACTGCAAATCGACCTTTTCGAACTTTAACGATCCACTTTCCGCGTATGCGAGAATGAGGGTGCTGGTTTTCGTCAGGAAGGAGACGCCGGCAATTTCGCGACCTTTACGAATCTCCGCGAGTTCCACGATGTCGAAATCCCCGCTGTAAATTACCCGGGAGACTAACCGGGGGTCCTTGTTTTCGATGTAGTAGCAGACGTAGTGAACGCTTTTTCCGCTCGTGATCAAGCAAAAGTCGCGTTTGAAAGAATCGG
Organism: Zelostemma sp. ZL-2020; assembly: GCA_022816865.1. Lineage (NCBI taxonomy): Eukaryota > Metazoa > Arthropoda > Insecta > Hymenoptera > Platygastridae > Zelostemma > Zelostemma sp. ZL-2020. The sequence continues at coordinate 30,030 of JABFQM010000097.1, read as the reverse complement.
GAGACAAAACTTTGCGGAAATTCGCGTTCGTTTCCGCGGCGAAGAGAGAGAGAACGCGAATTTCTCGGTGCTCGGCGAGGTGGAACAGGGCACTTCTGTGTTTTATTTCCTTGTCCACGAGGTAAAGGGAATCGTGGCCGGGCACGAGAGTCAGGAGATGCGAAGTCGTGGAAATGAGTGCGATTGCTTTCCCGCTGTAGATATTGAACGAGTAATCGTCCTTCGAAAGCTCGTAGATTCCCGAAGGCCGGCAGAGGACGTAAACTTCGTTCTTTTTTTTCGAATACTGAACGTCCCGGATTTTTCCGGGGGCCGTTAGGTATTTTCTGGGACTCAGGACATCTCCCGAGGAGTACGGAAAAACAACCAGGTCAATGTCGTTCCACATAAAACACGTTTCCTGGTTGTTGGTGTTGAAAATAACGAATTTCTCGGGCACGAAGTTTCTTTGACTCAACATGTTTGTGTACCCTTTTCCCGTTCAACCGAGCTGCGATCCCATTGGCTACTGCCACGCCTTGCGTTGTTGTTGTGTAGATGGCGATGCGCGCGCTGTCTCGAACTCGTGCGACTTTTGCGAACTGTCAACAAACAATTACTATTTTTTCTTTTACAGCTTCACTGAAATTAAGAGAAAATGCACGACACTTTGAGTAGGAAATTGCTGTACAACACTGTTTTGTGCCAGGCGTTCTCTGCCGATGGAAATTACTTGACGGCTGGTAATATTTACGGAGATGTGTCGGTTTACGAGTACGTAAGAATTACGGATTTATTTTTATTTTTTACGGCCGCAACGGTGATTTTTATGAATTGAAAACGGCGGAAGTCTAATTTTTGCGCGAGTCTCTGAATTTATCTTTTTTCTAGACTCTCGAAACTTCTTGGACCTCGACAGTTGGACGAAAATGAACTTCAGAGTCCGTCGTACAATTTCGCGGCGCATCCGAATCAACGTGTCGAGAGCATGGCGACGACGGATAATTTTCTCGTCACAGGATCGAGCGGAATTATTTCTGGTTGGCACTGGAAGAACGTAACATCCTCCAAAGCTTCGAAATCAAAAGTCGAATGGAGCATTCAAATTCCGGAGAAAAAGTACGCATCACCGGGTTCATCACCTAAATTTTATATGCAAAACTTACTGAAATAATGATGCATTTGTTTAGGGACACTTATGGAAAACCGGACGTAAATTACATGCTGTACTCCAAGGAAAATCATGTATTGTATGCAGCCTGCGAGGACAAAATACACTTGATCGATTTGGAAAATGGCAGCATAAAAAAGACTCTGGAAGGCCACACCGATTTTATTCACTCTATCTCTTTGTCGTAAGCTTTGGATTTTAAAAGCAACAACAAAGTCTTTCCGCTTCAGATTATGATTTTCTTCTTTTCGGTCCACAGGAATGATCTCCTGGCATCTTCCGGGGAGGACGGAACTGTAAGGTTGTGGGATACACGCAAAAAAGAAACGATCAGTACATTACAGCCGCACTTGGTGGACAAAGTAGTTAGGCCGAAGCTCGGAAAATGGATCGGAGCTATTGATTTTACCGATGATTGGCTGGTGAATGTCTAGGGTGGAATTTTTGTGCTGAAATGTTGATCGAAATGTTAATTTTGTTATTTGATTGGCAGCTTTGCGGAGGCGGACCTAAACTTTCTTTATGGAGCATGAGGACGATGGAAGCTTGCACAATTTTTGACCTTCCGGACCAGGGGATTCACGTTGCTGATATTTACGAGGAACGAATAATCGCTGCGGGAGCGACGCCTCATGTTTATCACCTGAATTATCAGGGAGAAACACTGGCAAAGATTCCGGTATCGAGTAACACGATCTACAGCGTTGTGTACTGTGAAAAACCACAGGAAGTATTGAGCATTTCCGGTACTAGCAATAATTTAGACATTTGTACAAACTTTAATTATAGAGAACTCATCGTGAAGTTTGGTTGACTTGACAATGCTCAATTTTTACTCGAATAAAGAATATTTATAAATTGGTTTTTCATTTGTTTACCTTGAAGTTATAAAGATAATCTCTCTACTTTATTATATCAAGTTTGTAACTTCCTACAATTTTGCTTAATTTATAATCACTCGAATTTAGAGATAAATTAAAAATTAGCGTAATAAAAATATTTGTATTTATACAATCATAGAAGTGTTACATACATACAGAACCTTAACTAATATTCCTAAAGGAATATTCTGATAGAATATTATGTTGCAAATTTCTCATTAAGAAAATTATATGCTTAATATCTAAATTGTGAACATTGTTTTTTCTCACAAGAACCCTATGTATTTTACAGAAATCATTCCTCGGAGATGTGTACAAATCCGAAGTATATAAGTGATTTTATTCAGTGTCAGAATTGACATTAACATTCTCAGAAGTAAATGACCTGGATAGTTTATACAAACATTTCTCTGATGTAAAAAACAAAACAAGAAACCACAGGTCTCAAACATGAATGTTAGAGTCTCTATGAAGATTCCCGAGTTGTGCCTCAAATAAAATATCATTGAGCAGTTTCTCGGCTACGATCCGCTGGTCCACTCGCATGTTTCGGAGTTTAGCAGCGACGTTTCTCCCAATCGCGTCAAATTCGTCCTCCATTGCTAGCAAATTGTTGGCATGTTGACTCTTGAATGAGTCATTGAATTCCACTTCCTCCACTTTTCGTTTTCGAGGTACTGGAGATTCCGGCCATTCCATAGACTGATCAAAACTTTCTTCATTGTGGGGCTGACAGTCTTCCTACAAAATAATAACCATCCATGATTCCTAACATAAATCTTTCTCATTTTCCAACCACTTACACTCGTTACCTTATAATATTTTCTATACCCATGTTTCGTCTTTGTATTTTCAACACATTTATCGCTGACATCGATATAAATCATAGCAGGCCTTCGTTGATTCGATTTACATTTTATTCTGTCGATCATAAACGGATGAACTCTCTGTAACAAAAACAATGCAGAAATTAAACAATCGTCGTGCGAAGCGATAACAAATTTGGCTTGCTGTGCCCACTTTTATGTGACTCAAAAAATTGCCCGTCGATTTGAGATTGCCGTTGAGGAGTTTGTGGCATTGAAGGCATCTGACGGTGACATTTGTGTCCTCTACTCTTATGACGGCAAAAAATTCCCCATCCAAAATTGCTGGCAAACGAACAGGCGTCAACTGCTGCACGTTACCCTGCAGCTGGACGGTCTGGTTTGACGACGGGCTCTGCTGCGCTTGCTGGACGATAACAGCGTTCGTTTCATTGCTGTCCTGGTTATCGATTTGTACGGTCTGATTCGTGACTTGCCGCTCCACTTCCTGGGTAATTTCCTGCTGAGCAGAATCGATGATGCACGAATCAAATGACTCTAATTTCGTTTCGTATCTCTGGGTCGAAAAATTATCCATCGTTACTACTTCGCGACTTCCTGGTGCTCCGAGTCAATTTTTCGCTATTTTGACTCTGACATTTGAGCTCCTGAAAAACTGGAAAGTTTCGTGCATTACTTTTGAGAGTTCGAAGTCGTTTATTCAGGTGCGAATTTTTAGACTTTCTTACGACGTTTTGCGCTGCAATTACTATGTTCGAAGGACCAGAATGCGATGGTTGTTTACGTTTATTTTAGTCGCAATTTGATCGTGAAATTGAGAGGATTTTTAAGAATTTGTCAGTGAGAGGATAATTGCGGTTTGACGCGAGGAAAACTGTTTTGAATTACGTGACTTGCTTGGGACAACAATGGGGCATAACAATATATAACCTCACTTTTTCATTTTGATACTTGTTATTTTGGAACAACAGCTACAGAACGTCAACTTGTCGTTTCCACGGCTGAGTTTAAAGCGCATTGCAGAAATGTCAGATCGCACGATTAATGTTCTGAAATCAAATATTTTTTTGTAAATTTATCTTTAATGAAAAATTATAATTAATTGGAGCTTTCGTAGATGAATAATGAGATTAAATGATTGAATAATTGTGAAATGAAAAAAATGCATTCGGCATCGGTGTAAACGGTGTGTTTCGAAAGCACGTCGATTGGTGGCGTTGCATCTCCTCTTTCGTTTTCTTCAGCAAACATCCAAGATGGTACGTAAAATTTTTCTTCAAATATCCGAAAATATAATAAACATCCTTGGTTTCTGAAAATGGTTTGTTAACAAATTGACAAATGCATTGTTTCATTTATTGTTTTTTATGTTTCAGTCTGCTCACAAGACATTTATCATCAAGCGCAAGCTTGCCAAAAAGCTGAAGCAAAACAGGCCTATTCCTCAATGGGTACGCATGAGGACGGGAAACACGATCCGGTGAGTTATAACTACGCAATTTCACTAATTTTTAGTATTTTTCAATGTCATATTATTAATTGCTAAAACGATTCCCGGAAGAAAACTGCGTCAGTCAGAAATTCGAAAAATTTATAGGTTATGTTTACGTGCTCGTAACAATTTTTTTCTTCATTTTGTGGTGAAATTCTTGAACTAAATACAGCTCTTTTATTTGCCTCGGTGAAATTATTTAAATTGCTTTAGTACTTTCTATCAAAATGCAATTTGTTTGCTTGCAAAAGTAATTTTTTGTGGAAATTGTTTTCTAATTATTTGTTTGTTTGTTTCTAGTTATAACGCCAAGAGGAGACACTGGAGAAGAACCAAGTTGAAGCTGTAATTTCAAAATCTGCATTCTATAAGATATTTTTTCATTGCATTCTCCATCCGATTCGTGCAATGTCAATAAACATTCAAATCTGACCAGCTGATTTTTTATTCCACTTTCTCCCTTCGATCGCTCCAGCAAAAAATGAGGATGGGTCGGATGATATGCAAATTTTTGAAAGAACTTAGAATGTAGCACATGATTTTCAAAGCAGTCGAAATAAATGTCAGATTTCATAGGCGCTGGCCATTTCAAAGCACATTTAAAAAGAAGAAAGAATGAATAGCAGGCTTTTATATAAATCTTTAAAAAAAGGGAAAAATGACGCATTGAACAAAAGTATCTTTACAAGACGATGTATTCGGCATGTCAAAAAAAAATGTGAACGAAATTTTTTAGAACCGGTCTTTTTCTCTTCTTCCAATGAAATAAGAAATGTGATGTTTCTTTGAAAAGTTAATCCGTTGGTAAAAACTTCAATTTCCAATCAACAATTATAAAATATACGTCATGTTCTGATAAATTTATGACGAAGTTATCAATAAAAATCTTGGAATAAGTTTCTCATGGTTTTATTCATGTTGGCATCAAAAGAGTTTTGTTTTCACATCGAAAGTGAAACATTCGATTGTCCTTGCTCATTAGACTATCTAGAATAAAAATAGCAACACGAAAAGAACGTTTTTTACGCACGATAAGTACTAACTCATCCAATAAATTCTCGCTTCCATAGCTCTCAAGGCGTTGAAGGAATTTCGATAGAAAATTGTTTTATGTAATAAAACCGATTTCACATACCAGGATTTTCTCGAGTTTTTCATACACTTTTTTCTCATCTAAAAAAAAATGAAGAAGGATTAGCAAATTTCCATTTTCTGTCATATTTTACGATGTTATTCAATGTAGATTTATTGCATTCATTTTCTCCGTGAGATTTCACGGTAAATGATATTTTTCGACGAGAAAAACAAGACAAAAAATTTGTTCGATCGCCAGATTAGACTTTTAATTTTCAATTATAAATTCAAATTCGTAGAAGGTCAAATCAAATAATGCAAAACATGTAAAAACTTTTCAAAGGTTTTTGTTTTTTAGCATAAAGTATCCAATTATTAGTACTCTATGCAATTGAGTTTTGCAACATGACCGAGTGAGCGAAACCAATGAAAAAATGAAGAAATTTGTTACCGAGGTTTCTTTTTCAATGATTACTGTCAACCTACGCAGCTAAAATCTCAAACAATGTAGAAAATAAATAAACCATAATTATTGATGGGCAAGTTACACAACGCCTGTATCTTTCTCTCATTCCAAGTGAATAAATAATGAACCACTATCGATTCTCACCATGCAATTGCGGCAAAGACAGACATTCTTCAGTTACAAAATAACTTCCCAAGCGACCAGACCGCGATATTCGAAAAGTCTCGCACGGATTTTCATCGACAAATCCCAAAGCTACGATTCGTGCAAAAATGCAAGTCCGAAATCACTGAAAGCGTAATTAGAAAACTTTCTCTCGAGACGCGGGGAAAATTTTTTTCCCGGTAAATGACCGTTTTATTTCAACAAGATGGTAATATTTATGCATGCGTAATTAAGCTAGAATTTCCACGATAATTAGTGTTCGACGGACACAATTATTTCAATGTTATTAACTATCTTCTCAACAACACCATTTTTTAGCAAAAGAACTGAAAAAATGCATTTTTTCGCTGGACAAATAAATACTATTAAACCAGAATTAATAACATTGAAATAATTTCCACTGATTTCCGTGGAAGTAACAGCAGAAATTGAATGTTTCCGACATGGATCGGAAAATAACAAGAAAGGCCTTTGCCCTGCCCGCGCAGGGGGCTGCCCCACCTCACGAATACCGTTGCTGTCTCCTTCGAGATCATCTTCTGGAGTAAAAGCCGTGATCCTCTCGACAGGTAGCACAGACAGCATCATGCGCTTGGTGAGTAAGAAGCGACTCGTCCGCAGTTTACTTTCTCTTCTTCCTCTTTCTCATTCTCTTTTCTTCCATTTCCTTCCCCCTCAGTGCGAAGTGTTGTGCGTGTAACGAGGAAAGAATTTGTCTTTTCAAATCCAAGTGTTTTCCCACTGTTCCAAATGTGCCGTTAATCCGAATTTTCGTATAATCCAATGGTCGAATTAAATTTAGTTTTATCCAATTGTGATTCGTCCGAATTGAACGACTGAAAGGTAATGTGAAGTAGAATTAAGTGCAAAGGTCGTGAATCGAGAGAATCGAGGGATTTAATTTTTTTCAGCGTTAATTAAGCAGGAGATAAATCAATAAATTAATTTTCTAAGAAATTCCGTTTCGAGTACGAAGTTTTTATAGAGATGAAAACAAACGGAACAATTTTCTGAAGCGTTTTTGAATGTCGGCGGTGTAATTATTTTTTCCGAGTTCTTATTATATGGTTTCTCTCGGTAAGAGATCTTGGTAATTTCCAATCAATGCTCGCGGTGCACGAATTTTTGAATCTCACGCAAACCTCGTTAGATCGCGATTTCGTCGACCCAGTTACCATGTAGCACGCGTGTGGTGCCAACGTGTACCACTAATTGTTCCTCTTCTTGCGCATCGACGGTGACAACTTATATTTAAGAACGTAAAGGACGCATCTAAATGTAATGCTATTAATTAATCCAAATCCAATGACTCTTACTTTTTATTTCTTTTAATAGAAAGCGCGCTTTTTACGACTTAATGACGTATAATTGTAGTATTTTTCCTCACTTTACAACTTGCAATTTCGCCTACGTTTAATTCATTACTAATAATTCTTTTATAAATATTCCGTCGCTTTTATATTCTCCAATTTTATCATTAAAAATTTTCACCTCGTAATTAACTTCGGTGCATGATTTAACGCGACAAGATTCGGGCCGCTTTCATTCACATTTTCGATATTTTTAGCCCGGCGAATTTCTATATTCCTCGTTCCGAATTTTAAATCGTGTGAAATGCTTTCTGAAAATCTTATGAATATTTCGTTCAACTTTGATGCCGGACCGTGACATTTAATGTTTTTTTTCAACACGTAGCCTCGAGCTTGTGTCAATAAAGCAAACCTTTTTTTTCCTGCGCTTCATTCCGATTTCTCGTTTCGTCTTTCGGCATGTTTATTACGCTTTTTTTTTCGCCATGTAAACATTTACAAATTGCCGCCGTGTTAACATCTTCGGCAGAACAATCGTACAATTTCTCGCCATGGGCAACGCGACCCCAGGATCATGTGACACCTGGGAGAAAGTAATTATCTTAGGATTTTGAAAAACGACTTCGACAGACTTTAAAGGTCGTTAACATAAATGGACGATTCTCACGGGGACACGAGAAATCCACGATTTGTATTTCATTCGCGCGTTTATTCCCAGGATAATATCATAATTATAAATTAATCGAAAACAGAAAATTAATGGAACGGCATATTCGCAGCATCCAGTCCATCAAATATGAAATATCGAAAACCGGTTTGGTTTCGTGATAAACGTGAGAATTACATATTATAATGTAATTGATTAACAACTATCTCCGTCTATCTTTACTATCAAGATTAAAGTCACCTGTCCATTACAACGAAGAACTGCGACTGATTGTACCTAACTACTGTATAATTTGTATTCGATAGCGTAATAAAGATCGCATGTTGTTACGCTATTGATCAATCTTTTAATTTGCTTCTCATTAACGCTTACTAATTAATTGCCCGTTAACTTCGCGAAAGAAAATGCGCCTCCGAGTTTTTCCTCGCTTTAGTTCAATTCTTCAACGTCAATTAAAGAACGATTACTCCAAAGCGTAAACCGTATCAAAGTTCGAAAAGATTCAGATCGTGATTCGATGACCCATAAAACTATCATGAACATCTTACTCAAACTCATTGAGGTGTAACAATCTTGTTTCCATCGAAACTCCGATGCATGATCACGTTTAGAGCTGGATGCGACGTGCCGATCGTGCCCATCATCCTACTCTCTTTCGGTCCATCATTTGCGCTGGGTACAACCGATACACAGATATCGAATAACAGTACATAATGTGCCTCTGTGACCAACCTCGTCGGCCCAGCTTTCTCTCGAGCGCCGCGATACGCCGCTGCATTTCTCGTGCATGTTTCTACGTTTAATTGCACGACTCGTGCATCCTCCGCCTAAACGAGTGCATTATTCAACATCAAGGACGTTGTATAATCTTCGCGCACTTGGTGACACTAAGTGCTTGCGCTTTCACGCGGTGAATCGGGTACTCCTTTATCATCCTTCTCGTGGATGCTTCCGACTTCTCTCTGTCTTATTAATATAATGAGATTAATTAACTCGCGCTATCTTTTCTATGATGTCGCTACGATCTCCACGTTTTCAGTTTCTCGCGATGTTACAAGCGTCTCATCTTTCATGCGCTTCGAAAAATTGCCTCGAAGTAATGGCTTTTCATCTGGAATCATGCTTTTTATTGGAAACATCGTGTTGATGGTGCAGTGATGTATGGCAACATGAAATCCTTATGTATTCGAAGCATGCCCTGTAGGCGTGAATGGGAAACTGTGAGAATCTATCACGATCGAGTTACGGATTCCTACAACATGTCACAAAGCATTATACCTTACGCTACGAGTTCTTACATCTCACTGCGAATTTATATCAAAACTACAAATTCTTACAAATTACTACAAAAGAAATGCAGTAATTGTAATTGAGTGATTGTTTACAAAAAGTCGTGGTCTTTTATAGTCTCTGTTATTAATGACAGATTTCACGTAACTTTTTATAACCGAAATGGTAATTGTGTATCTTGACATTGCAGACACTGTGATGTAATAAAATAGGATTACTTTATTGGATAATCAAAAGCTCCTAATTTATCGCTATCGTAATATTTCTAATGATATTTGCGTTTCGTGTTCTGATGATTTTACGATAGTAATACCAGCAGACTTCGCCATTAAGTTCTCAACATCTCCTTGGAGATGAGGCACGTCAGAATTCTATTATAATAATAAATACCGTTGAAGCATTCGCATTTTTATCGCAATTTTTCATAGCTCATTCACGACATCGGCTTTTATTACGAACGTCTCCAGAAAGCCGTCAACATTTTCTTGAACATTTATCGCGTAGGGTACAATGTTCATTTGCCTCGATCAAAATGGTACAATCGAAGCGCCCTAAATCATGGGGCTACGATGACAGTAACGTGATTGTTTGAAACGACACGTGAGTTACTGCTCATTTCTTCCAGCGCTTGCATTGCAAATTTATTGCTATACATGGACGATGTTATATACCTTTACTTTATGAACTATGGCGCTTTTTCTATATACTTTGAGAGACAAATGTGCTTTTTTCAATGAGAGATCTCGAAAAGAAGCCATTCGCATGCACTCAGACACGCGCAAAAAGATTCACGTAAACGGCGCGAACTCTCTTCGACGTAACCACTTTGAGGTGTAGGATGAGAGGGCACCAGGAGGGACGAGGGCGGAGGTAAGATCACGGAACTTTCACCCGACGAGTACGTCGAGGATGTGCACGTTCGTGAACTTGCATCCTTCGCGAAAAGACCATATTCCGATACCAAAGATGAGAGATAGTGGTAGCCGGTAAAATTGTACGAAAAAAGTCCCTTTGATATGATCAAGCTGGAAAGAAATTTTGCCGTTTACGTAAAACGCTAATACGAGCCTATTGAACTTGCCGATCGAAGTGGTCGAATGTTCCTTAAGTGGTTATGTCACGTCGAGAAAAATGAAGTTGAAAAAAATGTTATTATCCGTGAAATGATCTGCCATTAAATCTTCCCGATAAAAACATTCGAAAACAATAAAAATTAGAAAACGGCCTTTGAAAACCTCGCGTTTGAGCATATCTCAATTGCAGGAATGAAAACTTTACTTGCTGCATTATACGTTCGAACGCTGAAAGTATGTACTTACATCTCTCAAGAATTTGAAACAAAGTATCGATGAAATGTACCGTAATTGGTCGAAAAGTGTGGATATCCGGAATGGTATTTGAGGTTTCCAAATTTGCCTTCTTTCTAAAAGATAATTAACAACGAGCGAATAAAAATTTGATTCATTTCAAACCTTTGAATCGGCAATTAAAAACTCGAATTATGAAACTCGATTTCAAAGACTAAACCCAGTTTTTCATTTCGAAAAAACATAATCATGTTTGACACACTGATTTATGGAAAAGGATGACTCGAGGTGAACTCCAGTTACCCGGCAGTTTCAAAGATCTCAACGTCAGCTTTTATTGCTCGAATCGCTTTTCAACTTCACTTTTAACACTTCGATTTTTCTAACGCTTCTTCGTTATTTGATAAAGATAACTCAAAGTATCTGGAGCCTAACTCTTCAGTCTGATAACGATCGCGTGAGAATCGATTCAACGCTCGGTTGGCACGACCAACAATGTTTTTAATTAATTGTCTTATTATGATAAGACGCGATGCATCAAATGATGCATTGTTGGGTAGCCAGATTTATTATCGATGAAAGATGCATCATGCGTTTCGCAAAATAGCGCGACGATCAAAATTTTCTAAAGTTTCACTCGTAAAGTGTTAACAATCGGGAGAATACCGATGATTAGTAGCTGATAATCAAGCGTATCGTTAGGTAAAGCTGGATTTCTTCAGGGTTTAATAGGACTTGGTCTGGCAGAAACGAGCACGGTCATTACAAGGTGTTTTTGGTCGAATGGAAGACTTGGAAAGTTTCCTGAGGAGAACATGCTGGCTTTTAAGCCCGCTCAAGACGGCGATTTATTTTGGTCTTTTATACGGTTTTTTGAATTATGATGTTTATCCTTATGAATGCATCGAATGAAGGCAACTTTTAAACGAAGAAGAAATATCTAAAAGGTGCGTTGCGTAAAAAAATAAAGCGCCTTTTAAAGAACCGTCCATGATTTTCTTTGGATCTTCATCTATGTTTGCTATGCGGCATTAGACGTTACTTTCCGAGATATTTCTCGTTTTTTTACCGAAATCTTCCACTGAGTAAGTTGGTCAACGATGAGACGTGAACCGTTCAAGGATGATACTTTTTGAAAGTGAAATTTGCCGAAAGTTGTGGAATGCTCGCGAGAATGTACCGCCGGCGAGGCACCTGTGTCCGACTCTCGTCGTCTCGGAAAATTAATGAGCCGCTCCAAGGAGAATGCCTCTTCGATCTCGCACACTCGCGGATATATTCGGCGGTTTAGAAAGTTTCGAAACACTGGATCCCCGTTCAGGGCGTGTCTTGTAAATGTCTTTCGCAATCTTCGCGTATCTGCTTCTCATTCATCTCGTATCGTGCGCCACATTGATGAATAAGCGCTGCTAAACTGCTCCCGGAACGAATTTCAATCCTTTCCCCCCGGGCACTTTTCGAATGATTTATAACATGCACTTTGGTAGGCTCGCGAATTATAATTCGAGATTTCCAAAAATGGTCAGGGAACAGGCAAGCTCATTTTCTCGTTTTAACGACAATTTTAGAAATGCGAAAGTGCCTCGCGAAACTTTCGCTCAAAAAATTGCGCAATCTTCTAACGCGAGAATTCTTTCTCGGCTGCTTTTCTGTCGTTGAAAAAGCGAGCGTTTAACATTTCAAAGGGAAGAAGAGTGGCGCGATTGCACAAGGAGACAATTAAGAGATAGCGATTCTTCAAAAACCTGGTGTTAATAGATTTCTTGTTTACCTCAGAAAATGGAATCTGGCCACAGGGGCGCGGCACTCAATAAAGCGGTGGCTTTCTTCGTAAACGTTAGCGAATTTTCTCCTCGCTGAATTACCTGGACGCTTATTCCCTGCGCGAACGAGTCTTATTCTGCGGTTTTGCGTGGGAAGAGCGCATTCTCTGTCATGTTAATCAAGAAACCGGCTCCTGGGTCAATGCAGTCGTTAGTTACTGTATCAGATTGAGTTCGGCTTCTGAACTGAGCCCACGCGATTCGTATTAACCTTCAGGCTTGAATTTTCTATGACCCTCGGCATTTTTGCCCGCGCGGAAATTGCATTCCAAATGCCACGTGCATCGCAAATGAGACGATCCCCAAAAGCATTTTTACATCTGCCGAGAGAAGGCTGAACAAATGGGCATACTTGCTAATGATTCCGGCTGCATTAGCGATGAAAGCGAGGTGCGCGCGTATAAATTATAGCACTTTTCAATCAATCATGTGTATCAATCAATTAGTTAACGACCCTCACGCAGCAATGCTTTTTCAATTTGACGGCGACACGAATTTACAATTCACCAGGAAAGTAATAAATTGTCTTCTGTGGGAGATTAAAAGAAGATTCTTTTCTAATGAATCTTAAATAAACTTTCTTTCTCTCGAATGCTATTTTCATGATAAAGAATCTTCGTTTTTTTCCTAAACAAACAATTTTTTTCAAGAAATTCTTGGAAACGTATATATTTGGAAGTCGAAAATTTCCCCGCCGAGTCATCTCGCTTTCGTAACATCTTTTTTCTGTGTTCCGATGCGGCGTCGTTTTACGATTAATTTCTCCGCAAAGAATGAAAGTCTACGGATGTGTTCGATGCGAGCAAAGCCGATGAGCCGCTCGAGGAACGTGCGAACCTCGCCTACACTTTCGGAAACTTCTGTGAGAGTCGCTTGCGTTGTACGCGGTCCCATCTACGAAGAGGCTGCGCTCGCTTGGACGACAAGTGTATAATCCTTATTTCCTAGCCTCTCGCCTTTTCAACCGTTCCCGTAGAAATTCCCTCCGAGAACAAAACAATTTCGTTTTCATTTTACTCTTGAAAGCCTGCAGACGCTGAACTTTCTCAGAGCGAGGGTATATCGTAAAACTTCGAATGTCGTCTATAAAAGGAACGTGGAAAAAGGTCAAAGAGAGTTTAACATTATATAGTTTGGAATATTTTTCATCGATGCGATCATTTCGAAAATAATCAATATCGGAGCGAAATTTCACCGCCGTAAAGAACGGCATTTCAAACTTCGAACGTTGTAATTAATGAAATGAAATTACTTCTCGTGATCCCTTGATGATCTTCCGGAAGAATCCCAGTCGTAAAGTTTTCTTCGCATTCAGTTTCTTCGTTTCCTAATGACATACAAACGGCCTAAAGAGTTGCACGAGACCATATTATTTCTCAAGTATATTCATCAGTAAACAGTTCTGTAAATGGCGCTTCACTGTCTCGTCACTTTTATGTACGCACGATTCACGTAATAACAATGGTACTCGCGCCTGTAAACGCACGCGTAAAGATACTTCCCGAGACTTATATAAAATACGCGAACGCCTCATACGCTCGCGGCACGCGGCTCCTTTATTTGTCATGCTTTTTAGTTGGAGAAAACCACAAAGTGCAATCGCTATAAACCTGAACGAAGTATGGTCCAGTCAAGCACCGGCAAATTATAGTAACGCGAATCTTTAACGCGCGCATTCTCTCGAAGAAAATTTTCATGCATTCTCTCGCTAATTAAGATGCAGGAGATTCAAAATTGAGCATTAGAAATATTCCACATTGTTGCGCCGCATAATTTAAATAAAAGAATTACAGGGAAAACGGAAGAAGAGACAGAACAAGTTATTTTATGCTGTCTAATTAAAATTAATGAAGCATCGGAAGAAAAGCGCTCGCGGCGATATGTTCAATTTCTTCACGGTTTTGTATGGATCATAAAGTGTTTAAGATGGATCGTGACAATCTATCGGTCAGTAATTGATAAGTTACTTTTCGGCCTTTCAAGCGCATTATGATGCAACGAGATTCTTCGGTTCCCGTTAGAATGCGGCTTCGAGACAGGGAAGAATCCTGATGTATTTACTCCGATGCTTTGGTGGCGTAGTTACGTCTCCTACAGCGATTCCCACGTGCATAAGTAGCTACTGAAACGTACTCTCGAACAATGGAGAAATAAAGTTTTTATTACCATTAAGTAACCGCTTTTACTTCTTTGACTACTGGAGTTTTTATTAATTACGAGTATTATTCACTGCATTATCGCCATCATCGACTCACAAAAGGCTGCGCCTACTTTTTCTTTTCTTTTCCACTTATAATGCGACTGCGGAAAATACGATTCGCGATAAAATTGCGGGCTTCGAGATAATAGATCGAAGCATGTTATCTAGTATTTTTAATGCCATAACCCAAAGCGAAGTCGAGTAGTAGAAATGTTTATTACCATAATAATTGATTTCTTTAAACGACGTGTAATGAAAGGACTGGTTTTGATTTACATGGTAAACTGCTCTCACGGAACCGAGGAAATTCGTTCCTGAATTTCAAATTCTTCATGTAATGATGGAATTATTTGCAAGAGGCATATAAAATCTAGGCGTGTTCCGGGTGAAATTGCTATTACAGGTATTACAGCTTTCAGAGCTTAACATTTTTATCATTTTTATAGCACGATTTATTTTTGAACCTCGATTCGCATTGTCGGGCATTCGCCGTATCATCAAATTGACACGTTAAACCCATTTGATTCTGAATGCTTTTATCTGTGGCTTTCACCGTAATGTGACAGTGACATGACAGATACGTACAATCTTCTTCATTTTGTTATTCACGGTGCGTATTAGACGCTATACAATGTCAGAAGTTTCCCTGTTCTCTAAAAAGAAACCTCTTTTTTCTATCATGCCAGAGATTAAAACAAAAAGCCCTTTGTCCTACGAAACGTTACTCTACGTCAAATAAAATTAATCGAATAACGTGAAAATGTCGGATTTTTAAAATGAATACTACATTTTGCGCATGAAGCGTGTCCGTCGTTTTAGAAAGTGATACGCGTCTCGCTTTGATAATTAACGACCGTGTAAATACTGTGTTCTGTCAGCAATAATTAGCACCGTAGGCCCAGCAATTCATACGGCAATTAAATATGCTTGCACTTGACAGTATTCGTCATATATTTTTCACGAAATTGCGCGGAGGAATGTTAACAATTTCCTGACACTCGCACACATCTCTGAAATGTAAACGCCTTATCTCATCGTACCGTCTCATCCAACATTACGTTCACCGGGAAGAATCTGGTCGAAATGAAAATCTAATGAAACCTATCTTTGTTGCAGGAAATAGTGGCCTTACTTTTCGCTACCGTAGCGATGGCTTCGGCCATTGACGATCTGGTAGCCATGCCGACGAATATCCAGCGTGCGCCGCCAATAAAATTAGATAAACATCTGAGACGTGCATTGTTGAGAGCGTTGGTCGATCTGGAGGCGGAATCCGCGGAACAACACGCGCGGGAAGAAGACGAAGTGCTTATGAAAAAGGAAGAGATGGATGTAGAAGAAGATGCCGTGGACATCGAAAGAGTCACGAGTCCGGACTTCGATATCGAGAAGAAGGATCTGAACAAGGACTTTGGAACCGTGCACAAATTCGCCTTCGATAGCTTTTCGAGGGATCGAGATTTGCCGAGCGAAGACAAGCTTCAGAACAGCACGTACATAGAGATTGAAAAGTACGTTCCTTCCGGAACGCCAACAGCGACGATTGCCACCATTCCGAAGTTCAAAGATTACACGAGAGTCCCGGGGCTGAACGGTAACAACTTGTCTACGAAACCTCCTCCCTCGAACGAAGAGAAGTTGGGCCAAATAGAAAGCAGGAGCCTGGATTACTTATCCAAGTCTTTCGTGTCCAATAAAATTACTAATGAGACTCAAAAGTCGGCAGCGGAATCTCTCGAGACATTATCGGCAAGCGCCAGTAGTGGAATAGCGTCGAGCAACTCTTTGGTTCCACCTAGACCTACGGTTTCCAGTCCCACGATTTCTCCGGCGCTGAACGTTTCCACGAAATCGAAAACTAAGGCGAAGCCCGAATCCGCTGAGGAGGTCAAGATATTCCAGGCACCTTTGGTCGCGGCTTTCACGGTTCAGCAGGACGAGCGTGGCATTCCGAAGAGCGTCGTGCCAATTTTCCGGCCGTCTGGAGACGGCACAGCTTTGACTCTTCAGGAGCAATTGGAATTCAAGCAAAAATTATTGGAGAAGCAGCTCGCGGAGTTGCAGCATCAGCAACAGCAGCAAACGCAGTTCCTTCTGCAGCAGCAGCAGATATACGAGCAGCAGCTGAGGCAGAAACAGCAGCATCAACTGTACATTCAAGAGCAGATAAAATTGAAACTAGTGCAGGAACAAGCGAGAGCGAAACAACTGGAAGAACAGCGCTTGAAGCATTCGGAGGAACAACGACGTCTTCAACAGCTCGAAGACCAACGTTTGTATCAGCAACAGGTGCAACAACAATTACAGCAGCAACAGCAACAATTCCAGTTGCAAAGCAACCAGTTGCCGTCCAATTCCAACTTTAAAAGCAACGGTATTATTCAACCGAGTTTGACCTTGGAAGTTCCTAACATCGCCGCTCCTTCTGCTTTTAAGCTCAACTTCCAGGAGCTTCCGGGAACCACCCGGAACCAGCTATTCCGAGGCCCACAACAACAACAACAGCAACAGCAGCAGCAACAACAGCAGCAG
Organism: Zelostemma sp. ZL-2020; assembly: GCA_022816865.1. NCBI lineage: Eukaryota > Metazoa > Arthropoda > Insecta > Hymenoptera > Platygastridae > Zelostemma > Zelostemma sp. ZL-2020. The sequence goes on along the minus strand of JABFQM010000097.1, from coordinate 12,846 downwards.
CAGCAACAACAGCAGCCCCAGCAACAAAGGATCCAGCAGAGTTTTCCGGCCTTCGCCCCGGAATTCGCACCTCTGGTCGCTGTTCCTTCTACGACAAGGTTCCATCGGCAAGAAGCTTTCAATTCCGTCGGGAATTTCGGGCTGAACCTAGACAAGTCGAATTCCCGGAACAATTTCATCTTCAGTCCTCAACAAAGGAGCCCGCAAAACCAGGTGTTCGTGCCTTTCAACCAGTTCCGACAAGGGAGATTACCGTCCCAGCAACCTACCTCGACGCCGGCCAAACAGATCCAACATCTGCTCTTCCAGTCCGGTATCGCCAGCGACCTTCACAGCGCGCCAGGGACCAATGACCAGGAGGATCTGAACATCGTTTCGAAGGTCTTGGCGCTGAACGTAGGAGCTCTGCCCTCGAACTCCATCCAATTCGTTGGAAATCCTAATGCCTTCATCAGAACGCCCGGGGCGTGATAAAATTTCTGGGTCAGGTACCTTCTGTGTTGACCTTCGAAGTTTATTATCAACGTACGTAAAATCGCACCGCATTTTACCATACTCAAGAAATTGCTTTCTGCATGACATCGAATGGCAATTTTCAAAAACCTGCAGTGTTCGCTGGGGTAATTTTAAAATTAAAAAAACGAGCTCATTTGAACATGCAATGTTTTCTTCATGAAGAATTTTAAAAGGTGGAAGAATCAATAAATTCCGGAGTCAAGTATGTAATGATCGCCTCGCGCGGTGACCGTGGGACAATCTAAAAACAATCGCGTGCATCGGAGAAAGAAATTGAAGACTTATCCTCCTTCCAGACTCTTCTTTGCTAGCAGGCGTGTAGTGATTCTTGACTGAGCATGTAATGATATTAATTAGTTAATTATCAGCTCGCTACACGAAGAATCGAATAGTTACATGATGTTCCCTCCTCGTAAACAAGTCAAAAGGGTATTGTTTTCCATAGCGTCTTCCAGTTCCACGCTCGTACTATTTATTACGTCCAGGTTGTATAATATCACATCTTTCGGTGCAACGCTGAATTTGAACGAAGAAAAAAATATTGCATGTTCGTATAAAATTAATAATAAAAGTCATTATACTGTACAGTTTTGAAAAATCATTCCACTAACTTTACTCGGATAGAATAAATGATTTATACACCGCGAGTTGAAAATATTTCGGCTCGTATACGAAATCAACTACTGTGAAAATATAGAAAACCTGAGAACGTTCTCAGGCTTCGGTGTCGCGAAAACTGTACGATTTATTAAGCATTAGTAATTCAGGGTGTAAATCAAAATAAATATGCCTAATTGACGTAAGGTAAATGACAGGACGTTGAATATCGACAATAGTTCATTGTTACGATTTATCTCGCGTAGATCATCCGGGAGATTAGGAGTTATACAATTCGTTTGACTCGACGCGCGGGAAAAAATGCAAGGTAAAACATGGAAGTCAAAGGTTCAAGCAAAGTCGTGCAATGAAATGCCGCCTTCGGAAATGAAATTGTCATTGATGGTAAATAAACTTTCGCTGCACAATGCGCTGGCAAAAGTGCAAGTGTAGACGCCCGGAACCGGTACAGCGTTCGCTTTGCTCGTACGTACTCTCAACATTTGTACGTCCTCAATTTCACAAACGGCTGGCATAGATTACGGATTTCTCCCAACGGTGGCAATCGATGACATCGGCGGATCCCAAGTCAAGGCGTCACGCCGCTTTACCCTCCAGTGCTTATTGACCACGCACAATTTCTCCTGACAAATCGGTAGCAGCGAACTCAGCCATTATCATTTTAGAATGAGGACGATCCATTCTTGGCATTCTCGTACCGAGGGATTCGCCATTTTACTTTTTTCTGGGGAGAAATTGAAGTTCGCGCGTCACCGTTTCGAATTGTGTGAAATTGATTTTTCCACTTCTTTGATTGCCCATCAATAAGCGCGGACATAAAACATTGCGGCAATGACGCTTGTCGTTATGGGACGAGACTTTCGATAAATGTTGTTTTTTTTGTAATATAGTTAATTATTGTCATTGTCCATTAATCTAAATTTAGCGACAGAAGAAAATCCTCTTGCATTTTCACTTTCGCAGGACTGCCTGTCTCGACGACGCGCAGACTTTTGCTTTCACATTTTCCTTGCATTTCAGCGCGCTTTTCTTTCTTTACGAGTCTTCCAATTGAGATGTTTTTGTGTTCCAAAGTGTCGATGATTAAGTACTGCTCGGTGAAAAAAGAAACAATGCCTTTTTCAGCAATTGAAGGAGGCGACGAGATTTTTTTATTGATTTGAAACTGTTTTTTTTTTATTATCGTAGATCAGTAAAGAAATGCAGAATATCAAAATGAAAAACTACCATTAAACAACTCATGTAGTTGACGATATTTTTAAGTTCATACATAATTTTAAGATTTAATTTATCTGATTGTTAATAATTGTATGATTATTTGTATAAATGTTAATAATAATAAACTAAAATGATACAATTTTTTCCATTTTTTTACCCATTAACAAAGACTTTCAATTGTCCGAAAACTTTGATGCAAATATGCTTATTTTCAAATCAAATGTTTGGAAAATTGGAAATGAAGTTGATAATTAATGAAACGAAATAAATCAAGTTGAATAACTTTAAATTACACGAAAAAACTTTCTTTCACACAACACAGTTTTTTTACATTTTCGAGGAATCTTAAAAGGTGCTTGGAAATTACGATCTAACAGTAATTTAAACATGAAAGTTCGGCAGTTTTTGCATGCGTAAATTTCCGGTAAATAACTACAAAACGTCCCAATAAGTTACCCGAAAAAACATTTATCGACAAATTAATTGTAATTAATACACGAAAGTTGCTAATATATACTTGAAAATCTTCTAAAAATTATTATACGTTATCTGTATCGACCGCTGAATTAAAAATTGCGCGTTCCATGTCATCAAAATTCTTCGAAAAGAAAGACGACATTCAAATTTTCCCGCGAAATATTCAAACACTTGCCGGGAGTGTACTCAGCGTCATCTATCATTATTTGTTTTCCCAATCTTGCTCATACGCTTCCGCTTCGATAAAAAAAAGTGTGTACGTGTGTGCACTTGACTTCATTAATCCTTTCGAATCGAACGCACTTACATTCGCCCGCGAAGATATAATTGTCAGACGTATTTTAGTAAATACGCTAGCTGTTACAATTTATGTGATAACACTTCGTTTTTCCATACTAATTAATTTGCATATTGCCTCAAGGCAACTTCGCTCGTTTTTCGTTGATCCGTGTTCTCGTTCGTACAAGTAAATTTGAATCAATAAAAACAATGTCGACGAAATTCACCGGCATCAAATTGGGACCACCGATCGAAGTTTTCGCTCTCACGAAAGCATATCAGGACGATACTTTCGAAAACAAGGTTAATCTCGCGGTAGGAGGTAAGTCACGTACATTTGTTTACTCTCGAATTTATCGAGATTTCGCAATCCGTCGACGAGCTTCGACTTCGTATCTCTATAATTCCCGACAATTGTTCATTTCCGCGTAGTTTTCGTGTCAAAATAACCCGGAAACATTTGATCTTGAATAACCTTGGATCAACGTTACGTAATTCCATCGTCACATTCCGTAGCCAGTTAAAGAATGTTGATTTTTATTTCGATACGAAAAAAAATCGAAAAATTAAATTTCATAAACAACTTGTTTTTCCTTCGTAAAGACTTGAAAAAAAAGTCCAGCAATCTTATAATTCAATTTCTTCGTTATTATTCCGTAATAATCCAACAAAAGTAGATATTTCTTGTGAAATTCGTTGGACTTTAATTGTTCTGCGACTTTTATTATTACGAAGAAAATTAATGCTTCATTTCGATTTTTAGCATATCGAACAGCGGAAGGAAAACCATGGGTTCTGCCGGTGGTGAAAAAAGTGGAGCAAGCTTTGGCAGCGGACAATCTTCAAAACCACGAGTATCTTCCCGTGCTCGGCCTCGACGCTTTTTGTCAGGCTGCGACGAGCCTGCTGCTCGGCACCGATTCGCCTGCGATTCTCGAGGGCAGAGCACTCGGCATTCAAACTCTTTCCGGCACCGGAGCTCTTCGAGTTTCTGCGGAATTCCTGGCTCGCATATTGCACTACGACACTTTTTACTACAGCACGCCAACTTGGGGCAAGAAAATCTCATCGGGAATTTCAACGATGAAACATTTGGATTGATAACTCCTTTTATTCGCTTTTACAGAAAATCATAAACTCGTATTCATGAACGGGGGCTTCAAAAAAGGCTGCGAGTACCGTTATTGGAATGCAGAAACTCGCTCCATCGATTTGGATGGAATGCTGGCTGACCTAAATGAGGCCCCTGAAAATGCTGTTATCATTTTACACTTGTGCGCTCACAACCCGACTGGATGTGACCCGACAATGGAACAGTGGGTCAAAATATGCGACGTCATCGAGAAAAAGCGTCTTTTCCCTCTTTTCGATAGCGCTTATCAAGTGCGTTGGGCCGATTGTCCCATAACAAGCTTATCTGACTTTTTCTGAGAATCAAACCGTTGTTTTCAGGGCTTTGCCAGCGGAGATTTGGATAAAGATTCCCGGGCCGTGCGCTTGTTTGCCGAGAGAGGACTGGAGTTCATTTGCACCCAAAGTTTTGCGAAAAATTTTGGGCTGTACAACGAGCGCGTGGGAAATATGATAGTGGTGATAAACAGCACTCAGGAAATCGTGCAAGTGAAGTCGCAGGTGACGCTTATCATTCGTGGAATGTACAGTAACCCCCCTAATCATGGAGCTCGTATCGTAGCGACGGTTTTGAAAAATCCTGATCTCTTCGAAGAATGGTAATTCGTGCACCAGAATTTGCAACTGTTTTATTCATTGCTAAGTTTGTACATCGTTTTTAAGGAAAGGGCACATACAAACAATGTCGGGCAGAATTAAGGACATGCGTTCAGGACTGTACGAAAGATTGCTGAGACTGGGCACTCCTGGAACTTGGGAGCATATCGTTAACCAAATCGGAATGTTTTCCTACACTGGTCTCAATGGTAACTTTTTCTTTCGCGGAAATTCGGAATGACGTTGCATTCATTATCTAATCTTATTAATGAAATTCGCAGAAAAACAGGTGGAGCATCTGCTGAGCAAATTCCACATTTATTTGTTGCGCAGCGGGCGTATCAACATGTGCGGGCTGAACGAGAATAATTTGGATTACGTCGCGAATGCAATCCACGAAGCGGTTACATTGTTCCCTGCCGAGCAACGTAATAGTTGTTTATAAGATCGATGGTTCTTCCAAATTTTTTAACGTGTTTAAAAAAACATGTTGAAAAAGAAAAATTTTTAAATCAAACAGAGTTTGAGAAATCGAAAATTGGATACTTGAAATTACATACATAAAAGCAACGATCAAAAATACGGAATTACCTGAAGATGTTTAACTGTACAAGATATTAAACTTTGAGACGAAAATAGTTATTATTGAATTTATTTGTCATTGCGAATCCAATATTTTCCATATTTGACAACGAAACTTGCTATTATCGAATTACGCAATAAACAACTATCCCTTCCTGTGTGATTGTGCACAAACTTTGACACTTGAACAGTCAACAATCAGCGAACAATAACGAAACGAAGTGTCGTAATTATACTCAATGAAACTTTGTTTAACAATGTGTTACTCATGTGTCAAATAGCAGATATGAAATGTTTGTATCTATTTTTAAAAATGTGAATGTATAGCGCATAATAGACATTAGGTACATGTATAGATGCATTCGCTTTGGGTGTAGTCGAGACTGCCAAAAAAGGTCGAAATACTAATTAGTGAGCAATTAAGTTTGCATTACCAGTGATTGTGAAAAGAAGGGCTTTCGGCATGAAAAACTCAAAATAGAAAGTAGATTAGAAAGCTGAAGATACGAATGTATCCAACCCAGTGTAGCCAAACGCATTGTTCATGTTTTACACAGAGTTTACACTGAATTGTTTGTTTTATTTACAATTGATGTGAGTCAAAAGAGAAAAGTGTGTTTGGTGCGGTTGAATAATTTTCTTGGCATTTAAAAAAGAGCAAGACGAAGCATTTTGATTAAAGATGTATTTTTCGAAAAAGACAGAGACTTTTATAAGTATGTACCTGCAAATTTGTTTGTATTGATATCACTCCCTGTTGATGTGTAATAATAAATGTTATTTAATATACAGACAATAGCATATATTATATAGATACAGTTGACAGAAAATATATATGCGTACTGCAAATTTTAAAAGTATTAGAAGTATGTTTGTAATGAAAGTGGATTTGAATAAAATCACACAGTGTTGCAAACATTTTTGTTATTTATTTGTCCTAAAACCGATTTTAATGAGGAGATGAAACCGAAAAAAAAACAATTTATTCATTTGGAATTTTTTAAATATCAAGGCTACATCTGTAAAATACAAATATTTCGTCCTTTTCCTGATTCTAATCAAACTCATGATTTATGTTATTTTCGCGTATACATTAATTACACATTAATTATGATAGAAAAAAACCAATCTGCGATTTCTTTGAATGATTTATGAGTAAAAATACGAGGAAATGAATTAAGCAATACTACATTGATTAATTAGAGATTTGATTGATTGATTGATAATTATCGTACTTTTCGCGTTTTTTATATTCCCTAGGGGCTGAATGGCCCGTTGTCATTGGTCGAAAATCAGCTGTTTTGCGCCACGTCACAGCCGTCAAAAAGCGCGCATGTGTCACATAAACACGATTTATTAGATTTTTCGATTTATGTCCCATGAATATCGTCAATTACGTTCTCAATCATATTTATATTATTATCAGTTCAGATGAGTTGAACTATTTATTTCACGTTTCAAAAAGTTTTTAAATTGGCGCGGAAATATAACACTCATGCGCAGTGTCTACATTTAAAGGTAAGGTTGTGTTAGATCTCACACTGATCCATGGCTCCCACACTCACAGCAATTGTCATTGTAGCGATTTCCACGTGCAGCGAAACAAAAACCGAAAAAAAGGTTTCTGACGTTTGCGTTATAGTATTTTTGTAATTATTTTGTTAACTGGACTCGTTAAAACGTTTAAAAATGGACCAGCCGATAGAACAAAGTCAGGCGACACTTTCACAACTAGAAATTCGATTGTTGGACGAATGCACAGTGCAAGAGGACGAGATTAGTTTGTTGACAACATGTGAGCATACAATAATCGTATTTACATATTTCTCAGTTACTTTTTGACATTTTTAATCGTACGCAGTAATTTTCTAAACAAATCGCAAAGTTCGAAATTTTTCATTTTGTATCGATCTATTTAAAGAGATTTTATCATAATTTTATCAACGAATACATTTTCGAATATTTTTCAGTTCCGCACAGTTCGCAGTTTCTCAACGACCTCAAAAATGGGCAATATTCTGCCATTTTAGGAAACGAATTTTACGATGCAACGATCGAAACATTAGTCAGCTCGGAAAATGACCCAGACGTTATTGACGGCGTTATAATCCAAGAGGCGGAATCTCACGTAAAATGGCTCTGTGCAGGAATAGCTTCGCTGTTGCATTTTGTACAAAGTAACTTTACGGGACCATTCGAAGAAACTACTCGTATATCTTCCCTGAAAGAAAAGGCATCAAAGACTTTATTCGCAAACGACGAGTACAATGAAAACACGTCGAATCCAGAACTGTTGTATTTCTCGAAACTCATTTTTTCCAGCGAAAAAATGCGTTCTTTTTTCCCAACTTGTTATTGGTGGTCGCTGAGGGTCAACAATCTCCATCAAAGAATTCTCGACGAACCTTCCGCTACGATTTTCGCCGAATCTGAGACTTTGATTAAAACAATCGGCCCTCTTTCGTGCTTAACGAGCGTAAAGTTGAAAGCAATGTTTCACCTTGAACTTGCGCAGTTTTACTTGCATCACAAAAGGCCGCAGACTTCTGAAAATTATTTGAAAATAAGCGAAAATACTCTTTTGTTGGATGTGGAGTTGAAAGGCGCTTTGGGAAAACGCACAAAGTTCCAGTTGGATGAGAAAGCGCAACTTTTCGTCTGCACGAAGCTTGAGAAAGAGGCTTTTCCTTGTAAAGACTGCGATAATTTACCGAAAGATTTGTTGCTGAACGACGAGGTGAGACTGGAGCGCATAAGTTTCTCAAAGATCGAGGAAAACGCCGAATTGGGCGCTGTGGAGGAATCTGCTATTTTGATGCGGTAGTGAGTATTGAAAAATTGTCAATGCATTTTCTCCAATTTAAGTATTTCACGATTCTTTTCAGTTTCCAGTTGAAAATTTCGCAACCGCAGGACAATTTGGCGACGGAAGAAATCATGCCTTATTTAACGGTGAACAATTTTCCTCTAATCACTCGACACGTTTTGAACTTGACGATAAAAGTTGTCTTTCTTTTCAGATGGTTCTTGACAGCACCAAAAATTGGCCCTTGAAAGTATCGTCATTGTACGAACGCTGCATTCTAGAATCCAATCATAAAAGAACAATCGAGCGGTCGATGATGCAACTGGAAAGTTTGATCGATCACACGAAGCAGAAATTACCAGCGGTTTCTGAAAGAATTCATCTATTTTTCTCAAGCGGAATGAAATCGAATTGGTCATTGAAAAATTCTCTCGCCAACATCATGCTCAATCTGGGGATGGTGAAAAGCGCTTTGGATCTGTTCCTCAGTCTCCGTCTCTGGGAAGATGTTATTGTTTGTTACACTATTTTGCAACTTAGACACAAGGTTTTTCAAAATTCTACTTACCGTATGAACGAAAACTGTCTTACAGTTGTAATGTTCGTAACATTTTTTTTTATCTTCAGGCAACGGAAATTATAGAGCAGGAGTTGTTGAAAAATCCAACAGTGAAGTTATGGTGTTTGTTGGGCGACTCGACGGATAAAGTCGAACACTACGAAACCGCTTGGAAACTTTCCAAGGAGAAAAGCAGTCGAGTTCAAAGACATTGGGGCTTGCATTTTTTTTCAAAGTCGAAAGTATACATGATTTTGTGTAATTCGCGCGTTTTTTTTATTTTGAAAGATTTTAATTGATTCTTTTAATTTTTAGTTCGCTGAGGCCATACCGCATTTGAAATTGTCCGTGGAACTCAACAATATTCAAGAAACTGTTTGGGCAAAGCTGGGGTACGCTGCTTTGCAAGTTGAAGACTGGAACCTCGCTGCTTCCGCGTACAGGAAATACTGTTCCCTGGAACAAACGGTACTTTTTTATCTTTTCCGTTGCAACTTGGAACTTGCAGTTTTTCAACAAATTCTTCTCTTTGTCTACAGAACTTTGAGGTTTGGAATAATTTAGCGAAAGCTTACGTGAAGCTCGGGGATAAACAGCGAGCCTGGCACTGCCTGCGTGACGCCATAAAATACAATTACGATCGTTGGGAAGTTTGGGATAATTGGATGATCGTCAGCATTGATACGGGTCATTTTTCCGAGGTGCGAAACCCTAGAATCTCGATCGCGATTCATCAATTTCTCTAACACTTCCATCTTTTTCCAGGTTCTTCGCTGTTACCACAGAATTTTGGATCTGAAAGGTCAGCACGTCGATGTACAAGTTCTGGAAATTCTGAAGGACGCGATCGTTAACGAAGTTGTCGATGCCGAGGGTGAATCGGCAAGGAAATTGCTCGACAAAACCATGCAATTTTTCGGCCGCTTAACGTCCATGGTTCCGAACAAATCCGAAGTCTGGCTTTTCTACGGGGCGCTCGCCGCGTTGAAGGAAAAAGAATCCGCAGCTCAATATTTGCAGAAAGCGCACAGGATCGCGGTTTCCGACCCCAGGTGGTCACAGATGGTCGATAGCACGTTGAAAGTGCTGGACTTATGCTGTAAATTAGCCGACGCTTACTTAATCTGCATCCAGGGCTGCTCCGAACAGCAAAAAAGTGTCTCGATGCTCGGCAGCGCGAAATTGTCTTTGCAATCAGTCATTAAAAAAGTTCAGCAAGAGCAATGGACCGATAAAGCCGAAGTGTCGGGGAAATTGAAAATCGCCGATGAGAAACTGAAAGTCGTGCTCGAAGAGCTGGAAAAAATGAAATCGTGACGGCGAGAAATTTGATTTTTTTGAATAAAGAGAAAAAATGTTTGAAAAGCGATGTTTTTAATTTGGCTAGAGCGAGTTTCTGAGCGACGGAAGTTAATGTGTTCGGAGCCTCAACAGAAATTACCGCTCAGAACTCGCCGGTCCCTCGTACCGCGTGGCACGTTACACCAAAGCCAATAACACTTGTATTTTTCTTCGTGCGTTCGAGTACGTAGGTTTAGTTCTAATTCCGTAACTGCGAGACCCATCGAATCGCAAATCACTCTAGGTATGAAACTTTCCGATGCAATTGATATTTTATTGTAATTTAAGAATGGATTTTTGATGATAGTTATCGTTTTTAAAGATCACAAAAGCCCGAGACAATTATATAGTTTACTGCAGGGGAATCAGGGCAAATTATACTGTTTTGTCTTTCGGGGGGAGGTGACACATGGCAATTTCAACGGCACTGACTAGGGGTCGATAAACTGTCCTCAAGCATGAATGAAACCGCCTATCATTCGTGCCGAGTCGTACTTTTAAACGAGTGAACTGGAAACTCGCCAACACGCCCATGACCCTGGCGTCAACATAGCACGTGATAAACATGACCAAATCTCAACTTAATCACGAAACTTTTGTTTTTCAGAAGGCGCAAATCGGAAAATATGATGCCGAAAAAAAGCCCGCCGAAATTCAACGTCGTCGCGAAATCCGTGGTTGCGGCGCAAAAATGTGGTAAGCGTTTTCGTGATTTACCGGAAGCGAAGAAATTGGCGAAGTTCCGAGACCTTCGATCAAAGTTTCGAAGACCATTCGTTCCATCAATCAATTTTTCTGATGCGATTTGTAATTGCATTCGAAATTACATCATTATTGAAATCGATCATGAAACTTCGTTTCCACATTATGCAAACGCTTAATATAGATTCATAATAGCACCGAACCTGGCACTAAATTTCAGCGTTTCCCACCCGGAATCTTCACCTTCGATTTGACGTTCCCTCGCACTTTCAAGATCGCTATCGCTATTCTCATATTCGATCATGCGAACTTGAACTTGGCTTCCGAAATACGCAACAATTGCGAATTTATTGAAGAAAGACTGTTTTCCCTTTTTTCACTGATTTCATCTGTAATCGAGAAAGTTATTTTTGCCGAAAGAACTTTTTTCGCAGATGGAAATCGATCGCATACATGAATTTTCATATATAATCCGGGCTGATTCGTGTAGATAGTAACGCCTTTGAAGCCATTATAATGTGGAGCGTTGCATATATAGAAGGTCTATTTGATAGAGCTCGAAGATTAGAGTTTTAACATCCATTTCCACGTAAAGGACGGCGGTAGTGTAGGTAACAATTACTTGAATTGCCTTGCTCTAGCCTGTCAGTCAACACGTTCTTACCAAAGGGAAGATTGTATTTTGCTGAAAACAAATCAGTTTTTTCTTACACGAGCACCGAGTTCGCTCTTTACGTCGCGCTCATTACAAACTTTATTACCTTTTTTTTTCAACTATCACGCGGGTCGCATGACGGTTTTTATTCCTTCTCGTAAACACTTTTTTACGGAATTCGCATGCACGCGAATTTTTCCTCGACGCGTCGGGGTGTCAATTAAGATTCGCAGTGCAACTTCTTGCGAGATGTAATTTTGGAAATTTGGAATGCATTTAACGTTTTTGAGCAAGTGCATTATGGAGGAAGAAGATTCTTCCGATTCCGAGAAGAAAGTCTTGCCGACGCCGAGATCCCAACGCCAGCCGGAATTCGAACAAGGAAAGTCGACGTATTTGAAAGGAAAAGGTACATTTTTAAAACCGCACGAAATTCGGGCGCTATCAGCGAGTGCACGTGTTCGTTCCGACTCCGTTGGGATTTTAATTCGCAGCGTACACGAAACCAAGCGCCGACGTTCGATTTTTCAATTCAGGAAGATTAAGTAAACGCATCTTTACAGGGTAGATTTTTTTACGTTGAACTGCGGCGAACGAAAATTGCGTCGAACCGAATCTCCCCGATTCGGTATTGGGAGATTGTGACTTTGAGACGCGATAAAGGCCTTGAACTGTCCAAGAATCAGCAACGAATTGGCATATGCATTCATCCGAGCATGAAATCCCTCTTCATTATCCCTCCCCGAAAAAGCGAACTTTGGTATTAAATTGCAAATCGTCCAGTTGAAATCAATGCCTTCGAAAATTCGAATCCTCGGTTGGACATTTCGGTATTTAAAACGGCGTCAAGTCGGAGACACGCAATTACGAGTTCACGCTTGACATGGGAGATGGACGTTACTGGGGCATCTCCGGACATCATGAAATATTCAAATTGACACGTTTCGTGTCTAGTCGCGAGAGACTCTGACGTTGCTTGTATAAAGAGTGTGGATTTTAGCGTCTTTTGTACACATTATTCCGTACCATTCATCGCTTCGTTTCTCTCCGCCGGTGCGAATTTTTCCCATCGCGAGAGAAACATGCGAGAATACCGAGCTAGAAAAGTGTATACTTTAATTAATGTTCGGTAAAAATGCTTCTCTCGACGAGAGCAGCTAAATGTGCCGCGCTCATGGCGGAACCGGACGAGTTGTATCCAGGTCGATTTTCGCTCGTTTTTTCCGCGAAAGATCGAAACGCGACCAATGAAAATTCATTGTTGCAGAAAGGATACTTTATCCCAGGAATAAGAAAACCCTGGCCAAGGTCCCGGTCACCGGTGGCACCCCGATAGACGAGGAAATCTGTATGGTAATGTAAAAA
>JABFQM010000096.1:0-55735 GCA_022816865.1 Zelostemma sp. ZL-2020 | reverse complement strand
GGTGTGTGGTATGTGCGAGACCGATTTTTTGACTCTGTGATTGCCGCACTCGCTGCGCTCGTGCGGCAAACTTCACATTCGTCAAAAAAATTCGGTTTCTCGCACTTACCACACAATATACTATTTTTTTACAAGTCACTTCCATCTCTACGTAAAATATTTTTTCTCTCTGTCGTAAAAATGTAAATTGTCATTGAAACTTTTTTATAAACTTTATGAAATTACAACGTTCAGTAATATCTTTTTTTTTTAAATTAAAACGCGTCTACTTGCCAACGACTGAGGTATACCGCCAGCAACTGGGACTATTGCCATGTTTTTAATAAACAATAAAACTATTTCTCTTTCGCATTTCAATATTATAGTTCTATAATAAACTGACTCGCACGAAGTGAAAAAACTTGCGCAGAATAAAGAAAAGCCCACGGCCCACACGATTTACAAGAATATTCATAATATATTATTTACAATATATATTTTTCACTCGAGTAAGCACCATTTTTCATGCCCTCAAGTATACATATTCGACAAAAATAATGCAGTGTAATGCAGCACAGTGGCAATCTCGGCAAAAAGAGTCTTTCGACTAAAAATTTGCATTTTCGTAACAATCGTATCATCGTTTAACATCGCATATAGGATGTTCACGACGGATGCGATTGCTTCTCCTTTTCAGCGGCGCTTCGTGCAGCATGCATCGCGGTGCACCACTTTGGCCCACACAGAGACAAATGTATACTGAGGCTCGAACGCCGAAGGAGCCCTAGAGCGAGTATAATATGAGAGCTTGTGAGATATTTATGCGTCGCATTGTCTCAGCGCGCGTTCTGCGTGAGACAACGACAACTTCATTCGAGCGGCTTCGCGGAGTTATGAACCATCGTGGATTCTTAGCTTCAGTTAGGTAATATACCAATGCCGTGACAGCGCGTACTTTCAACCATGTGCCAGCTTACTCTGCCCTCTTCATATAAATATTCCACCTTAACACTCGACGTATTCGAAAAAATCCACATTCCAAAAAGCATTAAACAGCGCATTTGAGATGTTGAGTTTTGAAGACATAATATGAGCACTATCAGTGGTGAATCGAAACGATTATTTTAGCGAGTAATGTGTTCATGATATCTGTGTCAATGAATCAATGAATTTTTTTTGCAAAAGCGACGAATTATTATTGCTGATGAGTTTGTGACAGAAGTATGCAATTTTTAGTGATTTTGCGAATGCTGAATTTTATTTTTCCAATCGATTTGGCCTTTTAACCACTCCTTTTGTTTCTTACAAATTTTTTACTTATTTCACCGCCTTGATATTAAAAAAAGTGCTCGATTGCGGAGAGTAACATGAATTAGTTGCAAATTTTTTCGTGGCCAATAAGATTTATTAACAAATTGCAGAAAAAATGAATTTCTTCACGAAGAAAAATTTTTTCCATTCGCCACTAATTGTAACGCTTGTCTGGCTTCCTCAACGGAAAATGTTTAACATTTGTTTACTTAATTCTAATATTGAATTCGTTAACATTCACAAACAATTGATAAAGATATAAATTGATTGTGCTCTCGTAATTGGAAATATTTTTCACAAAATTTGCATTTACTTTTGAGTTTCAGCGTCACTTCTGCTTTATCGCCACGCGACGCACCCTCTTCGCTTCCCTCTTCCTGCGCCAGTTAATTGACGCCAACGGAGTGCTGCTTTACGAGCACGTTAAGGCCGAAACGGTAACGGAGAATGTATTGTCACGATTCCCGTCGATTCAAGATCTTGGCCAAGTCAGATTTTTTCCACGAAACTCATGAAATGTTATTCTCTCGTTCAGTTATCGTCCAACGCAATATATTAGAAAAATCAAAAGGCCAAATAAGAGTTTTCCATTGACTGCGTTCGGTGACTGATCTTGAACAAGCGCCAAAATTTAAACCGTTCTCTGATTAAACGACGTGTATAAATAAAGCGAATAACGTAGCGGTAAAAATTTTCCTCATCGACTTCCCGCACGCTCGAGAATTTATAAAAGTCCGCTATAACGAATCGAATAATTAAAAATCGCGCTCCGTAAATACGGTGTTTATTTCATGCTTCACGTTACATTAGAAGCGCACGCAAAATATAATGGAAAAGCAGCGTCGTTTAATTTCGTATTAAAGAAATTTGTGCGATAATTATAATGCTCTTTTAGAAGTGTCGCGCGGGGTCGAGAAAAAAATGAAAATATCAAATTTCCGACAAAAAAATCTCGTCCCCCCCAATAAAATCCTTTCACGAGCAGTGGAAGACCTAATCATTGTACAAATCTATACAGACGTCAAAAAACGTGACATAAATCAAAACGGATTATAAAGCGCCAACCTTTCGTGGATGGAGCAAACTTTTCTAAACGTTAGGAAATTATAGTTACGCGAGGACAAAAGGGCCACAATTATTTAAAGACGTTCCGGAGTTTTTGATATAGCGCAATGTCACGAATCCATTCTCGATCATGTACAATGAGTTAATATCTTTATAGGAGCGTTCTACGAAACAAGAATGTCATCTTTCGAGGCAACACGAGGAAGGATGAGTCGAGGGGTGGCATTGACGAGAGCGCATTCACGGATTCGAGACAGTCAAGTGGGCCTTTTTCAGCGGACTCGAAATTTCTTGAATGGACCTTGCACAATGACCGACATATAGACTAGCTGAATGGTAGCTCAGTCTATTCTGGACCGACGCCCCGTGACATTTTCTGCCTTTTCCGAATCACAAAACTACTTCACGAGCGCGTCCGTAATTTACGACTCCGAAAAAAGCGAGAGAACGTAATTCGTTGACTTTCTCACGAATTTTAATTGTCCCGGAAAGAATTTTCTTATTCGCGAGTGAGGGACGAGTTGACAGTTGACGACCATTGACGACCACCTACGGCCCAATACACGAACTTCCACTTTGCCCTAGCTCGGCGTCGCAGAAAACAACGGTTTCACAAATGTTTCAAGTGGCACATAATTTTCCCCCCATTATTATGGTCGTGCTGGGTATCGGCGAGGTTAAGCTTTTTTTTTCCATGTCGCGAGATCCTCTGTTGCGCGCCATTCTGGATGAGGGGAGCCCTGGCACTCGCCATTGTTCTCGATGACCGTTGTCGCGACTACACCATTGGCGATACAGTTCATCGAGAAAAAATGTACAAATAAATATTCCTATATTTATTCGAAAAGATTGTTAATTTTTGTAAAAAAAGGGTTGCCACTTCTATTTCTGTGCAAAATCCTTCAACTTTTCAAAGATTAAAGAATCACACAAAAACATAACTTTTTCTTGATCTAAACACTAGAAAAGTCGTATTTTTTAAAACTTTAGTGGCTTTCAAACCTTTTTGAATGAATGAATCAATTATTTATGCAACATCGAGATAATGAGATGCAAATGTCAATTTAGTTTAAAATGAAATTATATTCAAGATGCAATTCTCCTCGACTGCTTATAACCGAAAAAGTATAGACAAACGAATGGGGTTTTAATTGTACATGAATATCCAGATAAACAGCACAAACAAATTTAGAAAATATTATATAGTGCATATTCAATAATAAGATGGATTTTCTTGTATTTTATTTTAAAAAATCCTTTTTTTATAAATTATGACAAGGTAAAAAATCCGTCCTTGCCTCCAACTTACGGTTGTTTTGAAACTCACAGAGTTTGTAGATTTTGAATTGCTCTCTCGATCCATTTGAGAAAAAATACCGTCCAGTTATCGAAATAATAAAAATATTTTAATGCAGTGTTTTACACATAGGTAGTAGTGGTGTTCAAATGGTAGACGCAGAGTTGTTTCGAAATTTCATCGCTTTAGAAACTCATTATCATTTTCAAGAACTACAGATTAAGAGAATGTACGAAAATGTTCACTTTACCGTCTAGTTTCTGCTGTGTTTTTCAAAGAAGTATTTTTTGAAAATAAATTTTCCATTGACATACGCATGCATTAGTTGAGAATGCTGCGATAGTTGAATTTGATACTTGCCGCGATGAATTGAAATTCTGAATTTAACAGTAAGAATCCTTGGGTAACGACAAAATGTCAAAATTCAGAAAATGGAATTAAAAACATATTTATCATAATGGACATATCTTTCAGTGGCTCGCCTTTACTACACAGCGATGCCAGATCTCGCGATACGTATATCGTTGAAGTCAAAGGTGTGATTATAATAATGAAGTAGTTAACAATCACAGCATTATCTTGTTATTTCTTTAAATCCAATCACACAATTTAATCATTTCGCGATTTTCCATGATACAACATCATTTTATTCAAATTAAAACGGATTTTCCACCTTAAAACATCGTGAGTATAGATTACTCTTTCTTTCACTAATGAGGTTCCACGAAACTTAATTTATATTTAATATTGGATTCTTGATAAATAGGCCGAAACATTTTGAAGACTTTCTATATAAATAATTTTGACTTGTTTAATAAACTTTTGAACTTATTGAAAAATACTTCAAGAATAGTTTCTATTATTTTAACAGCATTTTTTCCTAATAAAACTAATTAAAAAGACATCGATAAAAAATTTATTTATTTATTTCATTTAAGAATTGATTTATGTAATATTTCCTCGACTGTTCCGGGTTTCCAGTTTTCCAGATTGTATAACAACCCAGAAAAATACACTGAACACTACCATTTCGTATGGTAAACGAAATAATAAAGTTATCCAACTTTTGTTCAACTTTTCATTTTGATTAGTTTCTGATTTATACGTTCAATATCCAGGCAACTCCTATGACTGCAGTTATTTACAAAAGGTGAAATTTCACCCCTTGTATGCGCTACTACTGCGTCAACGGGGAATCTATTAAGCGCACATTACTTTATTTGACGCGTAGGGATTTATCGGCGCGTAATTAATTTCCTCCGACATGATAAAATCATTTTCCGCCGATAATCCGTCTTGATTTTTTTTCGAAATAAAATAATTTCTAACGTTGTAAAACTCAATCATTATTTTACCGAAATAAATTATTTGTAAATATCGATTTAATAGATAACGCGTAAAGTTGAAACAATAAACATCAAAGACTTTGATAATAAAAATATATGAAGTTTTGGACTTGACGTGATATAATTATTTATGAGACCTTTATATATAATTATAATGAATTATTTTATACTAGGTATTTTAGCGGAATGAAAAGGTCATATAACACATTAATTCTGTATCTGAAAGTGTTATTTTTATTGCTGTTTTTGTCATTTTTTTCAAGCTCTTACCAGATTACTGTATACATTTTAAAAAGTAAACATTTGATAGTAAAAAGTTTGTTTACTTCGAATATCTCGAAAGCCGCGATTAAGCAGAAATGTCAGAAAGTTATGTAATGAAGAGACCGAAATTTCTCCACTGATGCAATTCGATGAAAAAAAATACCGATAAGAATTTAACAGAACGACGCGACGGTAGAGAAGTAGCCGAAAAATGGACTATTATTTCCTCGATCTCGAGTATATATATATGTATATACTCGAGCCTCTAGTTTTAGCCGGCTGATATAGACGAAAAAATGTCGAATATTTATGTTTCGTATTATTAGCGTAGCTTTTGATATCTCAGTGGGCATCGCTAATTAGCTTGCGGCCGCTAGCCTTTCGGCAAACAGTGCTTGCTACTGTCTTAAGTTCCCGCAATCAAGATGGTGGCGCCAACCGCCCGGGGCGGTCGATTCCGAAACTAATTGCCTCGGCTAATTTATCTCGCGACATACGCGGACAGAGAGACCATTCTGGGATACGCCGTAATCGCGTCACGAAATCTTTTTGGCCGCAGGAAATCGCCACGATTAGATTCGTTTCATTCATTTTTCCAATTTCACTTTTACTCGCACGCTATACTTTACTTCATGGGATAGGATGAAATCACACATATATATAACTCCACTCAATGTTCTGTTAAATAATTTCATTTACTCTTCTAAGTTTGTATACATTTATACAAAAATCATTGCTTTATACAACACTCGCCCTCTTTATCGGGCTTTATTTACACATTATTTACAATACTGCGGATGCGACAATAATTATTGTCACAGTGAACTTTGTACAATTTGGGCGAGAGCGTCGATAGACATTTTCCCTTGGATGGAAAATGCCGCTTCGTTCATACCGTTCATTCATTTCCTGGAGAAACCCGGGTGCTGTAACATTCCTATGGGATAGAGCCCGGCTGAACTCAAGAGCCCGTGATGGTTGCCGTAAAGAGCCGTATGATGCTGCCGCACCATCGAAATTCTTGCACTCTCAATTTCCGCCTCCTGCAGGCGTTTCGCTTTCGCGCGGCGATTTTGAAACCAGATTTTAACCTGCAAAAATAAAAATAAAAACATGTATTCTCACTCGCTTCTACCACACACGCGCAGTGTAAATTGAATGAAGCGATAGAGAAAAAATGTACCTGAGTTTCAGTAAGCTCCAGCGCCGACGAGAACTCGGCCCTCTCGGCGACGCTCAAATACTGCCGCTCTCGGAATTTTTTCTCAAGAGCCACCAATTGGTCTGTCGAGAAAGGCGTCCTCGGTTTCCGATTTGCCTTGTGCTTCCGGAGGTTGCACTTAATTTTTGCGGGTTCTCCGTTCTCTGAAACGACAAAAACGGATTTCCATTAGCGTTATTTTCCACCTCTTTTTACAGCTTCGCGTGGTAAAGATGGAAATTCAGTATGAAAATTCGTTCGATGTCAATGATTCTGAATGATCCTGAGCAGGATGTTCCATTGAGAAACGACATCAATAAAAACCGCAACGTTCGTTTTTTCGTCAGCCGCGGTATAAACAAGTGGGCCCAGTCACTTTTTTCGTACCGCGATTCATAATTTTCCATCGGCGGCCGCAAACCGGCCTCATTACAACTTTTTACCGTCAGACCGCAAATTCCGGCCTAAGAATCTTTCACCGGCGAGAAATATCCGATGCGCGATTTCTTTGTCTGGGAAAAGACGTGATAGCAAAAGCCGAGAGCGCAATATCTATTTTCTAAAAAGATTCGAATTCTGTCCCATCCAATCACGTTTCCTTGGGTAAATTACAACGTTGCTTAACTGCTCGATTGTCAGCGATGGCTTTACACTCCCATCGACTCCCAACGAGTCTATAACCTTGCTGTGAAGGTATACTCAATAATCGCTGGGCGATCGAAGCCGCTGACTTTGCACAATACCCGTTTTGTATCGCTCGCTGCGAAAGGAGCGTTGACTGACGATCAATTTGTATCTAAGCAGTATCAGCTGCATTGGCGTGATCAAACGAACGTGTCGAGAATCGCGCAAATGTTACAAATGTTACGATTATTAAACGTGTTTAGCTCGCGGTAAAAGAAGTCGATTGCGAAAATTGCAATTTACCTTTTATCGTTGAAAATCTACATCGTTGCGTTACAAAAATAGATTTTAAATCTACTCAGTTTCACCTTAGTCGAAGTGAAATTTATTTATACACGCTGATAAAGCGACTAACGACTCAATCAAGTCTCTTAAGTTTTGCCCTATTTCTTTCGATTATCATTTACGAATATCATTTGAAAATCTTCTTGACAATGAATACGGAAAATAAAGCGTTTCTCAACGAGATACACGGAATATATTCACGGAACATTCTTTCGAAGCATCAATAACGAGAAAAAGAGCGATGCGAGGAAATTGATGAAAAATCGGCAGGTAGCTGCTGCTCGAGAATCCTCGAGATTTGTCCCGGGAGATTGACAGATTTGTAGGGAAAGGGCTCGGAGTTTCTCGGGTCGGGGAAACAAAAGGCCATCGAACATTCTGAATTTCAAATTTGAGAGTGGCGAGGGCGAGCTGCTGCTGCTGCTGTTGCTGCTGCTACCTCGTCGCGTTTCGTTTCGTGTCCTTTGTGTCAGTGGATCCGACTGGCTAAGGGTCCAATTAGTCTCGGCATTCGGAGTCCCGCTCGGGCCACCGGGCCAAAAACGACGGGGACGGATTTTAATCCGGGCCCGATCAGGAATGCATTCGAAATAATTAGCTGATTTCGCCGAGATAAGTGTCTTCCACGAAGGCAAAGATGATCGGGACGGCGAGACTCTTTGTTCCAATTGCGCCATGACCTCAGAGCCAGCCTCCGCTACTCTACGAGCACATTCAGCGTTTTATTGGCGGATTGCGGGAAATTGCGCTTTCTTTTCGTCGTTGTAGATCATTCTCCCCTCGGGCCACTTGGAGCGAATGAAGGAAGAAGAGTAAAACTTTCGAGCGGCTTAGGATCTTCGCTGCGGAAGAGGCTATATTTTAGAATTACGAGAGTACGCGTTACGCGTGGGTGGAACGTATCTGTATTTTTATTTTAAGGAGCGCGCTTGATGAAGCTTGATATAATATGTGTATTTCTTCACGAAGGAAGAACGGAAAGTCCGCGGCGACGGGCCGACGGGACGTGGCAGTTCGTTCAATGGATACTCACGTTATTACGTTTCACCATGACACACCGCATTCCAACTTCGAAAGCGTTTCGGCTAATTTTATCAATCGTTATCGACAGATAATTAACGTCCTACAGTTATTTTTAAGTTGAGTGAAAACAGATAACATTGTACTCTCGAAAAAGTCACAATCGGTGCCGGTGCCTATGCTCAAATTACGATCTTAATGTCAGACTAATGAACGGAATTATCGCAGCCCCGCTAATTAGCTTAAATGATGAGAAGATGCATTATCTGCGATGTTTATCTTTCATCGGTTATACCATAGGGATCCCGCTCGTTTTTGTTTTTTAGAAAGTAACGACGGATTTATGGGAATCGGAGAAGGAAAGGGCGAAAGAGCGAAAGAGCGAAAGAGCGAAAAGGGCAATGCCGCTTTGAGACTGCGAGTGACGAATAACAAATGGACGTGTCGGCTTTTTTGTAAAATCCTGACAAATTGATGCGTTATTCAATCCAATGAAACTTCATCTTCTTAATCCCTCTTTGAAAACTAGAAAAGAGAATAATCAACTCACCGTTGAGCGGCGCGTGATGAGAGAAGTGCGACGGGAAGAACGTAGCCGTGGCAGCGGCGGCAGCCGCCGCAACAGCAGCGGACGGGTGATGACCTGCCCAAACCGCGGGATGAAGACCGGAGATCCCGGAGATGCCTCCAAGGGTGGAAAAGCCCCCGATGTAACTCGGGGTGGGCCTTACCGGGGTGGGACTCGGAGGCAGCTGTTGCCTGAGGTCTTCGACGTCGACCAAGCTCTCTTCCTCGTCCCCATCATCGGCATCCTCCATTTCCGAGCATCCTCCAGTCCGGGAGCTTTGGGGTGACTGTGTAAGCCTCTTCGGCGACATCGAATTCCTGCTTCCAGAAGCTTTCATGTCGATCGGGTAGTCCAGGCCATCCGAAACGGTTTTCTCGTTTTTGGAACCGTAGCGACTGTAGCGCGTCATCGGACTGAGATCCGTGGCCTCGAACAACCTTAATGTCCTGAGGTCGCCCGAATACTTTGGCCTTTCGAAAGATAATGTGTGCTGCCGTTGCGCTTTGTCCTCCAATCTCAAAGTGGGCTCTGTCGGGGTTTTCGTGTCCGCCAAAAGTGCCGCCACCGAGAAGCTGAGCCGCTGAGGCGCGGGTCGTGACGCGGCGGCCCCGTCCGGGAAAACTGACGGCGTTTCCGGCGATGTCATCCTCAACACTGTCATTATTGGTTGTGGTAATGTCAATGTTGGATCGGATCCCACGCTCTTCTACAATCGCACCTCCGAAAGTTGCTCTTCACTATCTCAAAAGTTGTCTCTGAGACTCGCGATTATTTCCTGCACTAGCTACTTTTACACTAGCTATTCGCCGGTTCAATGATTCGAAACACTTTTGTAACGTATGCGCGACAGTTGCAGTCGATAGAGCTCTTCCTGAGTCGAGTTCTCCGAGCGGACTGACTCGAGAGCGTCCCAGTGGCAGTTGCCGGGTTTTTTTTTCTCCTCGGGCGTGGGGAACATATAGTGGGGCAGCGGAGTCGACGACGCGGAGGCGGTTCGTCGCGGCAGAAGGCGGAGCTGCACCACAGCCGCCTCCGATATACCCGATGTGTATTTTTCTGGCCGAGGATGAGGTCTTCTCATGCAAATGCGGCCGTCTTTCTCTCGTTCTCTCTGTCCTGGCGGTCTTGGCCTCGGGGAAGGGAGAGAACTGTGCCACGAGAGGGGAGGAATCGAATCGACGAGGAGAGGTAACTAGATCTAATCGTTTACCTACTACTGTACCTTCCAACACTAGAGACCGTAATGAGGGTAATTGACCAATTAGGACGGGAGACTGAGCATGCGCGAGTAAAATATCCTTTCCCCCCGCGAGAATGGAAACGGCGATTTTCTTTTTACGGCGAAATTGCCACTTTGGATTTTCCAACTTTCTTTCATTCGTTCCGAGTCAACTGGAGAATGCATTTTTCGACCGTTTGCAAATTTTCGTTTGTAGGAATGACAATGTGGCGTTGAAAAATGTGCTGCCATTTATTTGGCCGTTGAATCGATCGCCCAGTTCAGCCTTCGCTTCCGAGCCAATCCCTCCGAGGCTGTAACAGAGATTTTGAAGCTCTACGTACACTGCACATCGAAACTGCTCGTTCATTCTGACGCAGGAGATGGCATCATGAATCCCGTCCGTCATATGTACGAGGCGTACGAGGCCACGTGACATAGACTAGGAGAGATAAGCAAAAACAAATGAGTCCTGATAATGTTACAGATGCGCCTCTAAAGTTGTTCCATTTGTGTCGAATCGGTGGAATTGCCAGGCTCACAATACATCCAACCTTCACTATTTCCTTTGCTAAATTAACAGCTCCGCTTCTGTTTCAATTCATGTAGGAAAATTTTTCATGAAAAAGTGATTTCGAAGTTTAAACGTACATTGTCGTCTAATGAATTCGTCCACATTTGTTTCTCATTTACATTCATTTGCACATTTTCTCTAGACAATCGTATCAGTTTCGAATAGGTAATACAGCGAATTTTGAACTTACGATTTTATCGTCTTCAAATTCCGAGTTCGAAATGTTAAAAGTGAATTATTTTCAAAACCATATCAGTGGTTGATTCATTAAATTATCTCAAAGTAGTGAAATACGTGTTTTGGGTAACCATCCAAATTGGAGCAACATGTCAAAGATTTGTCACAATGTATTCTTTTAAATGTATATTTCTTAATCAATTTTGCTTTTCAGTTACTTCTTCTTTTCTTCATTGCCAAATTGGCAAAACAATACGTCAGAGTTTCATCTATTTGATAAACTAATTCATATGAGTTATGAAATACGTTTATATGAATGAGAGAAATTGTTAAAATTGGTTAACGAATAAAAGCAAAAATGTAGGTTTAAATAAACTGTTAAATGTAGCACTAATTCGTGTGGAAGTACGAGTTCAAAATCTTCCAATTGCGAGCATAATTGTGACGAAAGTGCATCGCATTTAACAGCCAATAAGAGCTCCGTCTGGTGAAAAATTATAGCGCTAGCATGTAACGGAACGCGATTCAGACGTAGCTGCGCTAGATAGAGAGGGATGGTCCAATTTGGATGGTTACCAAGGCAAACGATACGTTAAATAGATAGGACGGGCAGCCAGTGGGGAACCCTACATAATGAGGACCACCCGCCAGTCCCACAAGACCACTTGGTATACGTGCTCGGTGTCACCATTCGAAACTCTGCTCTCACTCTAAAGTCTCAACTCGCCAAAATTATCACGAGATGTACATTACATTACGTTGTCGCCTCAAACTTTGTTGTTGTTTCAAACAGTTGCAATTCTCACTCCGCGCGCGAACCAACAATGAATTCGAAGATAAATTATTTCTCAAAGTGGAGCGATCCCCGTCCTCTTAGCTTACTTTTCCGAGGTTAAAAATGTCCGTGAAAGTACCTAATTGGTCGAACTAAACTGCGTTATTTATTTAGCGGCTGTTACTACAGTCACTGGGATTCCTGTAGAAACCATAGTTTGCACAGCTAAGATCATTACTCAGCGCGTCTGTTGACTTTTCTCGCTGCCAACGGACGTCCGCCGTACAATTAGCTTCTCTTTGCAGCACTGTGCCTCGAAAGATGAACGTGCCTGCTAAATACACGTGTATTAATACAATTAGGAACATAAACAAACTTTCGTCGTCGCGGGACTGAAATATATGCTCGCGGTGACCGTGCACGTGAGTTGTAATTTATGGTTAACGGTACTAATTACAAATCACCTATGTTTATGCAAGTTTCAATTAACTTGGAGAAGAAGAAAAAAGGATCCTTATTTTCACATTTTTTACACTTGGAGACAGGCTTTGGTTCCCAGCGAACTGTGTGAAATTAACGATAACGCTTCCCTCGGTCCGTTAATTATCGCGGGCTCGGTATATTGAGCATGAAACCAGTATTTCTTTCGGCGAAAGCGCGGGAAATTCAAGTCAAATTGACGTCAAAATTGCAATCACGGTGGTCCTTCCTCGGTCGAAATTAGATCTTCTATTCTCAGTATACGCAACGGGCTCCGAAGAAGGGACACAAGACAAACGATTCTTTCAAACGGGCATTTTCAGCGCTCATCGCTATTTTTTTTCGCAGGAAAATTCATTTCAACAACTTCCGGTTGTAGGCAGATATCGAATATTGGTCAATGTTTACATAAACATGCCGGCAAAAATCGGGCAGGGAGCGGAGCGTCGAGACGCTGATCGTCGTTCGTCCGTCTGTCCGTCCGTTCGTTCGTTCGTTCGTTCCAATTATTTTGTCCAATTAAAATATCGATTTTCTCCTTGGGCGTCCGAGCGCGGTACGTATATACGCTAGACTTTCGTTGCAGCAACGCCCTCGCCCGCTGATGTAATTCCAACTCCACCCTGTCTTTTCACTCTAGCCCTGGTTTTTCTCTGTATTACATCCTCCACCAGCGATATTCAATTATTGGCGACTCGAATAAAGCCGGGAAACGAAGCAGCTTAATTACACATTCATCTTTTTGAATCCGTAGAAAGATTGTTTTGGCAACTACGACGGGAAAGCCCTTCTTTTTTTCAAAACTCGTGATATTCCATTGATAAGGCTTTGAGCGAATTTTATTGCTTGTTATGAAACATTTTCCTCTCTGACAGAAGAAAAGAGATTATCATAAAAAGAAAGCAAAGTGAATTTGTATACCTACCAAAATCACAGAATCGGCACGTTTTTCTGATTTAAAAATTTTTTAAATTTCTGATTCCAAACTCGGAAAGAAATGTAAAATAAAACCGAATATCCATCCTTACATCGTCAAGATGGGACGCTTTAAATCGCAGTTCTTTCAATTTGAGATAATTTCTAAAACTTAAAAAACAATGGAAAAGAGTTAGTCTTTGATACGATCATGCATGGTCATACGTGAAAAATACATAAACGAATAATTTTTTGTTTGAATGTTGGGCTCCGTGCGAAATGAAGCGTCTCAAGAACGAGACCCGAAAGAAAAGGGTCGCTCGACACCTCAACACGTGTGCGCCATGCGTGGCTTGTTAAGAGCCACGGAGGCGCCGCCGGGACTTGTGTTCAGATCCCGAATCCTGGCCGGTGTTTCCTGGCTCCTCAATACCTCGCTAGTTTTACTTTTCGAGCGACTTCCGGTTTTAATGATCCCGAAGTCGCTGCTCGACAAATATCCAATCGAATATATTGTTTCACGTTTTCTTTTGTTCACTAAGGGAAAAAAAAGGAGATTAATAGTCCCGAGTGTAGAATGTACGAGCTTTATTTATAGAAACGCCGGGAATGAGAAAATAATAATTTATAGTCGATCCATTAATTTAACTACTTCATAACCGAGACGTTTTCTATGCATAAGTGACGGGTTTTTCGTACGTTCCACTTTTCACGCGGCTTTTTGGAAATCATTAATAACTCTTAAATAGCCAGCGCCTTTTAGTCCTGATGGCTGAAAGTGGCGCTAAACGAACGCTGCGGATGAAGCGGGTGTCGTCACTTAGCGACGGCGCTTCCGCTGACGAAGGCATGCTGGTTTTGTTTTTCGGGCTTTTTAAGATGCTGGAAGATTTATTGCATATTTGGATCGTCGAATGAAACTGACTCTTTAAGCAGCTGGAAAATTACTTAGATGAGAAATATTTATATTTGAATTCGTATAGCGCGCGCTTCGTCGAAAATCATCGTGTGCGATAACATGTATATGAAAAATTTTTCAATTAGATTAAAATTGTATTCGTCCATCATATTACAAGGCAAACTGCACGGAGAAAAAGTTTTAGGTTAGACTGGAGAGTAGACTCTAAAATTTGTACTAAAACAAAAAAAAAGAATTTTAATTCGAAATTCTTTCCAGTGAAATCATAGATTTTTCTACAAAAAAGTATAGGCTCACAGACAACTCCAGACCAGGGTCGCTATTCTTCAGTTGCAGCAAACTTTAAGGAAAAATTACCATACTATTCAATAACCCGATCATGTTCTGGTACTCTGTGGGTATATTTATATGGATTTTTCATTTTTCAATCATGCTTATTTGATTATGATTACGAGTAATCAATAATCGATTACATGATTGCTTTGATATTCGAGTCATTGTTTGAAAATCACCTTAAATCCAAAAAGTTTATTCTTTTTCATGCTGACACTGACATATTTCTTCAACGCTGAAATTGTAGTGATGAATGTTGAAATTTTGTTAATTGATTTGTCTAGTATTTTCAACGTGCAATTTTTCCGTCGATGTACAAATTGTTCAATTTTTCAATTTCTGTATCATATTATTTCAACTAAGGTGAAATTCATAAATACTAGTCTTTTATAAAAGCCAAGTTCAAATAATGTTCCAGTCAAGTGAAAAGATTTTTTCTTTAATTACGACGTTTCAGCGCACTACTGCGTGGCCCTTTCAAGTATTCCTACAAGTTGTTCATTCTTATTATAACTTACAACACTTATGAATAATAAAAATTTAATTAATAAATTCATTCGAAACTAAGGAAATTTAAAATGACGTAATTTTTAACCGTAGATGTCTAATTACAAGATTGCAGAGTAATCAATTAATCATTCAAGAATAGTTTATTAATTATTAATGCTCGCCACGCGATAAAAGATTTTCTCAGTAACCAAATAATCATCATTGAAAATCATTGAATATTCGTAATCAATCATTTGTATATAATTATGATCGAAAGTAATCAATTATAGTTAACGCTGAGAGGGAAAAATTAGATACCGACACCAGATATAAATAAAAAATTTAGATTGAGCTATCGAATAGTGTAATAATCACCCTCCCTCCCCTTTCCCAAATTTCTCGTGCGTCGCAATTCTATAATATTTATAACTAAAGTCCTTTTTCCTATCGTTGCAACTGGGAACACGTCTGAAATGAAAAACGAAAGGCACGCAATTGCTCAATCGAAAGGGCAATGATTTCATTAGCTCTAAATTGTACTCGGAGCCCGATAAAAAGTTTCGTTAGCAAAATCGTCTCTTTATCTTCGCGGTAATTGAAAGCCAAACAGGGCATGACAAGAGGATTCGTCCGGAGAAGGCAAAGGGAGAAAAAGCGATGTCCTCCGGTTCGCGGGAAGAGACAGAGTGTCTGCGGTCTATTTAAGCGGTCTACAAAGAATTCCTCCGACCGGCTGTTATCGGTACTTGCTCGCGATACTCGCGCATACTTACACGCGTATCTGCAGCGCGCCTCGTAAATGCACTCTTCGACTTGTTCCAGAGACTATGTTTAGCATGGCGTTTCAGAGATGAATGGGAACGTGCACACCGCTTAACCTCGGGACCGCATTTTTTTTCACGCCATTGGGACACGCGATATATTTGACTCTTGTTTCATTGCTCAACTCGCTCGTACACTTTGCTCAGGCACGCTGCTACATCAACGGGCTTCACCTTTTTTACGAATCCTTTTATTTTTCATTTACTTTACTTGCAAAAATTTCACTGCGAAATACCTGCTCGGGAAAGTCTATTACTTATACGGGCGTGATCGTACACGTACAAACATTCACCGCACGCGGGATATGTCTTCACTTTTCATCAAGTTACCGGTCTTTGTATAACAAGTTTGACCGAAAAATGTGCTGTTTTAAAAATACATACTTTCTTAGTAGCTCGATTTTGTTTGTTTTTTTCTTTTCTTCGATTTGTTATCTCGGAGTTTGATTTGTTGCCAAAATTCAACAACGAAATTTTTTCGCGTTTTACAGCTGCAAGACGCGAAGATGCAGCGAGCTTAAGTGCTGTTCTAATTTGACTGTCTCCTCGAATGATCGGAACGACTTGACGATATAAATCATGAACGCGACCATAGCGTAAAGTGGATTGCGTTTCGCAGAAGCAATTCGCTCGACTCTTCGAGGGAGGTGTGAAATCGAGAATACATAACGTCTTGCAGAAATGTGGAATCAAAAAGAAGAAAAGAAGTTGTTAAATGCTCTTTAACGACAGGAAGCGCCGCCAGAGGGAACACGTGTGCTCCCATGTGAAAAAACGGACCGAGTCAATGAGGAGAATTTTACGGGAATCGAGTAGTTTTTCGACGACCATTAATCACGCTTTCTTCATTGTGTTTCTGACGTTACTCATACGATTCCCATGAGAAATGTTGTATCGCAATTTAAATTCCGTCAGACACCCCTCGCAGCCAACACAAACTCAAGCCGAGCAACACAAGCTCTCCGGGGAAAAATAGAGCAAGAAGGGTGCGTGCCAGCAGCGACAGGAGTTTGTTTTTTGAAGTCTGTATTGCTTACAAATGTCCCGTCGTAAAAAGCAAACAGCACGGACTTAATGAGTCTGGTTTGTTAAAAGACGTCGTACCTTTTTTTCTCCTTCTTCCTCGACGTCGCGCGATGCGCGCGCTTCCATTTAGCCGACGAACATTGTAAGCCGGAATTTTAATGTTTCGCCGTTCGCGGAAGGATCCGCTGAACTTTATCGAGCGCCGCACTTTCCGCGAATATCTCTCAATTCCCGCGGCGAAATTTATGTCTTCGATGCGATTCCAATCGAGTCAACGATCCCCTGTTAAGTCAAAAGGAAGAGCTGCGAAAAAAATTACACGATTTCGAAAACTGCTGACTCCGCGTCGATAAAGGCAAATCGCGGGGTGATTTTTTACACGGGTAAATTAGCGCAGCAAATTATTTTCGGGTCCTCCGTGCTCTCCGGCTACTATAAATCATTTTCTGACTTATATACTTAAAATACTTCATCTCCCCTCGTGCCAAAAATAAAATAATTATCGTAAAAGTCTCGAGGAACTTCCTCCTTGCCGAGGTTTTTCGTGCGCTTTTTCGTGCGCCTTTCGTTCTCGGTTCTCGACTCCAATTGGCCCAGGGAATAAAAATTTCTACCGCCCGCGGCCTTTTTCTTTCTCGTGTATACCTACGTTATGCAGCCGAAAAATGCGACTACCTCGCGAGATCGCCTCTTACTCTTCCCTTAAAATATGTAATATTAATCGCGAGCACGATGACACGATCTCGCAAGTAGCGCATGATTAACTAAAAGCCCATTTCCTTCGAAACCCAGTGCGGAGGCAGTCGGAGCGGAGTAAAACGTTCCAATTAAGAGGTATGCGTCCCGATCGTGGCATCTCCCGTTTCGGCTTTTTGCTCTCTTTTCTTCTTCCCCACCGGCAGCTCCCCCGTGCTCTCTCCGTCTCTCTTTCTTCGTTTATGCATCTTCCCTTCGCTGGCAAACACCTAACAGAGGAGCCAAACAACAGATGAGCATCTTTCAGTCTATTAGTGGAGCTGCCAGCGTCGCGCACGTCCCGCTGAATTGATATCTCTCCCGAGCGTTTTACTCGCGCTCCTTCTCTCTTCCGGCTGCGGATGAAGTAATTGTTGAACGGTGGCCCGTCCTGGATATAATTAAACGCCTCGCCTTCACGTCTCGTTAGGTCTCCAACTTTTATCCATATCGCTTTGGCGGCGGGACAACAAAAATTATAAAAATGTAGAATTATCGCGTTACGCGCATTGCGTTGCTTTTCGCCTATGAACGAAACGTCTTATATCGGAGGCACGCTCGGCTGAATTAATAACCCGGCAGCGGCGGCGTTATATTCGTGCAGTGGGTGCGCCAACGACGCAGCATCCGCGGCAAAGGCTCGAGCAGCATTGCATTCCAGCCGCGTGCCTCCCACTGGCACTTGACAGAAATGACAGAATGTGAATGATACGTAATTTACAACGCCTCGCAAACGAGGGCTGCGAGTTGACGTACGGAGCGTTTCATGCGCTGCTAGAAAATTACGGTACTTTGTAAAATCAATGTACCTTTCGTTTTTCTGTCGACTTTTTCACGATTTCGAATTCCTTCAACAATCGATGCGCTCTCGACCGCAACGATTTTGCGTCACCCTGTATAGAGACCAAATGAAGAGAGCGAAAAGACGTGTATAGAATAAGCGCACAGTCGACGGTGCTAAATATCGAGCACATGTCTCTGTCTTCCTAAACACCACCGAAAATAGAACTTAAGGTCCCATACGTCATTTCGAGACGCCTCGCATGTTTGGTGTTACGCGGTCGATGTTTTACGGTGTATCACTGCGTTTTGCAGCGCCGGGACCGATCTCCCTAATAGACCGGCTGTCTCTTTAATTGACGAGGTGGGTAGTTCTTGGGTGCAATATCTTTTCCCTCCATTCCGACTCAAAAACCTTTCATTTTACTAAAATCGATCACTGTAGAATTCATCGGTATTTAATTATATCGACCAATATTACAGATGTGTCGAATAAGAAATTGTGACAAATTTTCACTCACGAAATAAGTAGTAATTTTTAAATTCATTATTATTAATTACACTCCTCATAATATAATTTGGGAATATCGCAATTGCAATTTGTCTGAAAATTATTTTCAATCCGCAATTTATAGGCAACTTTTTTGGTAACTAAGATGATATACGTACTTTTGATATTATTCTAAAAAAACACAAACAACAATAACCTGAATTATATAATCAAAAGATGTATCAAAAAGATTGCACCTTTTTCCAGACAATTTTTTTTGCTTTTTTTACAATTTTGTTTTCCGTAGGAAAAGATCATGACGGAGTTCAAAATTTTTCAACCGCACCTCACAGCTAATTTTAATGACACGAAAAATATGTCGTTTTTGTATCTCAAGTGATTCGTCCGAGCGCACTTTTTGGACATGTGTCGGTTTGAGATATTATTACTCATGCCTCACACTCAATAGGATGTAGAGGAAAGTACCCTTGTTTGTCATGGTCTTTGGTTGTAACAGTGATTTGAAATTCCGAAAACTTTCAATGAATTACTCAAATTTAGGATTCTTAAAGTTTATTGTTTTTCAAAATAGGAATCAAAGTTACTTTTAGCTATCAAAAATGGAATTCTGTATCTTTTTTTCAGTGAATTTTCTCTATCTAGGTGTAATTTTTTCTGCCGAAAATAAATAAATATAATATACATATTTTTTATATACATTATTATATATATTTTTTTGTTGACGCCCTCATTATTTTTTCGTTAAAAAAACAGCTTGTTGAGGATTACAGAGCGGCTGAAAGCTTTTGACTATCAAAATCAAAAGGGACGCGAAAATTTACTGTAAAAGAGAATAGGAAACCCATGACTACAAAATTGATGTAATGAAGATGAAAAAGACAGAAGTGTACAATAAAATCCTAAAAAATAATCAAATTGTTTCCTGGGTTTGATTTTGGTTTGAAAGTTTTTATATTCTATCATACTTTAATACAATATTTTCGTTGATTCCTCTAATAATATCCAGATATCCGTTATGTTTCGTCTTTGACTACTTCTTTATATTCCTCGTTTTTAAATGATTGCGCTATCATTTCTTTTTACGTTCTGAGCTCTTCTCTATCAAATAACACGTTCGTTATCACTAATTGTAGTCAAAAGTTGTCTCCGTAAACCAGCTTCGATTGCTGTAAATTTATTTTCCTTGTATAGGATTCAGTTGCTTTTGTGACCAATGATTTCACTTTCATTGTCGATCTAAAGATTTTTAGTACAAAAGTCGCTTAAAACCATTAAAACTCTGAATCAAAACTAAATGCCGAAGAGAATTTCGTTCAAGTTTTACGTATTGTAAGTGGAAAAAGTTTTCAAATTGTAAAGTTTTTTGTGTACATAAAAAAGTACAGTTTATTATTGTTAATTACCAATCACACACATAGTTATTACATTTTGTTAATAGAACTCAGCAAATAAATATCGTACGATCGATGATGTAGATTAATATTCTAGATAAATATTATATTGATTAATTGTATGAATCAAACATAAATGGAAATCGACCCACAGAAAGTTGTTTAAAGGGCCTATTTTTTATGTAGAATAAAGTGAAAAATCCGGCGTTTGAAAAGGAGATTGTCCTTGACAAAATGTCGTGTCAGGTACAGTTAAAATTTACCATGGACCATCTTTTACAACTGGGTTTTTGGTGTAAGTTACCTGCGCGAATAAACGTCGCCATTATTCTCAAGGAATTGAATGGCGTGACCGAGGGCTTTTCGGAAAATGCCTCACGCCCTCGACAATGCTACGGGCCTTTTGGAAAAACAGCGATACGGGTTTTCGTTACGGGCGCTATTGTCAACCGATGAAGGATCAGTTTTTGACTGGAGAACCAAAAAATGTCTTTCCCTCGTGCCGACATAATTGCATTTTAAAAGGCCTAGATGCAGCTGTGACCGCAGCGACAATGAACCGTCCACTCGAGCCGCACTATGGAACAATTTGAAGCTCACTACCTGACAATATGAATTCCCCCCTCCTCCCCCCGCCCCTGGGGCGCTTATATTCGTGGTTTTACAGTTTTCGTCGATGTAATTTATACCTAAGGAATGTTTATCGAAATCGAACCACGTCGGAGAAACTGTTCTTCAAACCTGTACGAACTTTGAGGATTTGTTTTTTTTAAAGAACAAAATTGTCAACTTTTATTAGGAAGAAATCCTCGGTTGATTTCTTATCATTACTTGAAAAGATATTTCAAATTATGATGAAAATGTTGTTCTTTATGAAATTGAAAATGAATGTTACTTTTGAAACACTTTCAGTAAATCAGTATCGCCTTATACTATTGGTATATTTTTGTCAACATTCTAATTCTGAAACACTTCGGGACATACGCATTAATAACTCTATGTTTCGTCGCCTGTAGTAATGGTTTCTAAACATTTCTTCGATAGAAAATAATACTTGATACACAAAATATTTCCAGGTAGGCGAAGAAGGAAAATCAAATGTCAAGATAAAATACATTTGGGATATTAAACAGAAAACGTGATAAAGAATATAATAAAAAAGATAAAAATTTTTTCACTCGATGAATTGTTGAAAAAAAAATTTTTTTTTAATCAGATAGTCTTGAAAATAAGTATTGCATCGCTTAAAGTTTAATCACTTTCGTATTCCCAGACTTTTTTGTGTTCAGTATGTTGATAAAATGAAAACTGAATACTGCAGGAAAATTGAAGAATGTTTACATTAAAACTTTAGTTTTCATGAATTTAAAATCAGAAGACTAGAGGGCATTATACCCTTTATATCACAAAAAAGTGTTTTTAAATATTTGCAAAGAATGCAGAATAAGGACGAACAATGATAAGGCGACGTTCTTAAATTTCAGCCCAACTACCGATGACTCAGAATTACAAGAATCCATGAAAGAGTTCCCTTAGTATATTGACCTTTTTCATAAGGATTGCACAATGATACACAATTGCCATGGACCCACGCAAACTCTACGAGAATAAAAAAAAACATCAAAGTACCCGATTTCCGAGTCTAAAACTAATTTCGGAGACGAATTTAAAATTTTTCTTTGGTCTTCTTCCTGAAGAAGAGAAGAAGAAAAAAAATCAAACCTAACAATGTCCAAATTTTCAGTTCTTCACGGCTCGTAAAATAATCGAAATCCGAGAGTGCTCGAAAAGACTGAAACACCGTATCAGGTCGTAAGAAAATACGTTATTTATACCGGTTTAGTATTCCACAAACGATCGTCAGCTATAAATCGCGAGCGGCACAAAGAATTTTTCATTTGTCATGAATGGAGCCGATATTTTCGAATTCTTAGCCCGCTGAAGCGTGGAGTGACTGGGTACTCCATTCTTCAAAGTATATTTCAATTGCGTCACGGTGGGTTATCTTGAAAGGTACCAATCAAACGCCTCGGAAAGTCATCGGCGTGCGTGTGGCCATTTACCTTCTCTTCGCGTCCTTCTCCTTCTGTTGCTGTTTGCCCGTCGAAAAAATAAACAAAAAGTGTTTTTCTTCAAGAGACACATTTATGGCCTAATCAACAGCGTATTCAAGCGCGGTCACACCTTCTGCCTGCCATGATGTACAGGCCCGATTGAAAACTTTGCGAATTTCACGTCCCGCTACCCTCTTGGAAGAAAAACTTTTGGTAATATAATCAGACTTTCAAATTTGTTAGATACGAATCGAAACTTTTTCTAAATGTTTTATAGAATTAGTTTTGAAAAAAACTTGATCCAAGGTGGTCCTTATTTGAGCGATCTTTGTGGCTCTCCGCAGGGTTTCGGGTTTTCGGATCAGTAGATGTAGTGTGGGGCACAGTGTACTTTTTTCTACCCAGGTTAATTTTTGTCTACTGCTAACACTGCTGATTCTGGGAGTACGAGTAAACAATGAAAATAAAAATAAAGTGTAAGTACCAGGATCAAGATAAGTAATTTCAATCGAACATATTGCGTTAATCTCAATCGATATTTTTATTTCTCAAACTGCCCACATTGTGAGCGTCTGGAAGATGCAATTTGAAAAGTATTTTAGAAACATTTAGCTGAATGCCCTCGGAAGTTTATGGGCTCTTCTTTATCGCGGTTGCGTCTTTAGGTTGTGATCACAAAGGACCAAGCGACCAGGTGTCCGAAACCATTACAAAACAGTAAATCATTTTCACCAGGTGAAAATTTATTTTCATTCATTTTAGGACTGTTTATTATAAAATTGTGTGAGTTTGGAAAATTCAAACGCTTTTGAGGAGATTAATAAAATTATGTGTAAATAAGCGATAAGCGAGGATTTTGCCTTAGACAACTATTTTAAATTTCATTTGCAGTGCTTGTAAGAAATTTCGAATGTAACAGTTAAAAAAAAACTAACGAAATTGTTGTTTCGAAAAAAAGTTTTCGTTCCAAATCGATCGATTCAGAAGATTCCAAAAAAAAAAACGAGCACATTGTTGCCGCGAGAAGGGAAGTGCTCCACATCAAACCTGCAGGGTCAAATGATGGAATGGGCTCAATTTGACTCTTTTGACTTCGTTGACAATCGAGGCCACTCGACCACATGCCCTTAAGTTCTATGAGATTTAAATGACTCCGAACATTGATTTCTGAAGTGCACGCACGTTCTCGACAATGGTCACTGTTGTCCTTTGACAATTGATCTTCTATTGCAGCGAATAACCACAGGGCCCTCTGGAATTTCAGGCCCATTCTTCGTGGCCAATCGTAAGAAAGGTAACAAAAGGTATAGGCCGTGAAGGAGCCTTGCGCCTCTCAAACCGAACTTTCGAATTTGCCATAAAAACACTAATGCTGCTTCTCCGAGAATATTATTTGTTTTGAATCGCATTTAATGATTGTACAATTAATCAAGAATATTTTTTCCAAAAAAATGTCTGTAAAAAAATAAATTATATTTCGTAGAATGATAAATGACTCGATACTAGAATGTTCATTGAATTTCGTTTTTTTTTTTTCATATTGCAACGAGAAAGTAATTCCATCAATCAATCACATTTTCGAAACTTTCGTTCTTCACAGAATACGCTTTGAATTTTCATACACTAAATAGGAGTAATAACAAATTAAGTTGAAATAACGATTTGCAGATTCATCAGTCTCGATTTGTCTATACACAAAAGCTGTCAGTGATGGATTATTCAGGACAGTTTGACTCAGCATGAGTCGTTGTTCCATTTACATAGCGCGAAGTACCATTAAGTAGGACAACCCATTCACAGATTAAGAGCATCTCAATGCGGTAATGCGTGGAAACATTTGACATTCGTTGACTATAAGAATGCAAATCCTGCATGTGAGAACTTGTCGAAACGAATCCATGAATTGCATCTGTTACAGTTAAATGGGTAAGACTCTGAAATGAAATTGTTAGAAATGTTGAGAATGACGAAAAAGGAACGTTACTTGATTGTCACGCAAAAATGATTTTCCATCTCGGTTTTAAATAGGATCCGCAAGTACGATCAGTATAACAACTCAACGTAGCGAGCTCGAAAAAACGTGTTTACATTAAAATCCGCAAAGTCACCGAGGGCAACAATGACCGGCCATCACGCACGGATCATTAGTATAGCACGTAAACCGAAAGGATTTTTAGGCAGCAATCAAAGCGCATTCTTCGCGGCGCGTCATGGAAAATCGAAGAACCTCCTTAAGCCGCTTCGCGGTGAAGAAGGAGAGAGCTAGTTAGCACTTTCTCTCGGGCCCAACGCGGGCACAATGACGCATTGTACTTAAATCAGATTCAATTTGGGACCATTGAAAATTACGCTTAATAAATTATTTGGGCAATTCATAAATCCTGCTCGAAATGTTCGAGGGAGCAAGCCTGACGAGCGTTCTAATGGGCTCGAGGAAAAAGATAGAGGAGAGAAAGAGAAAGAGAGAGGGAAGGAGGCAGGCACGGGCCTTATGTGTGTATTACAAATTAGTAGGCAGTTATAAACGAGCCTATCTTGGAACTCCTCATTTCTACTCAACGCTCCTTATACCTCTTATACGAGCGGTCCTTCGCCAACTTCGCAAAGATGATCGAGCGCTTTTGTAGATTCGGCTCTCGAGGCTCTTGCGGTGTCTATTTTTTATATCGGTCATTAATCTTCCTTTCTTTGCGACATTAATGACATGATTGTTAAAATTGGGACTCGTTAACACGTTTCTTGACGAATTATAAAGTGGCCGAGTGAAAAAATTTGGTTTCGTTTATTTATTTGCCGATCGTATATTTTAAAGGACTTTTATGTTGGTACAGCTGCGGCCTTTGTCGGGTGATTTATTTTTAATACAAATTGTGATTTAGATGAGAGCATATGGACTTTAATGTATGGAAAAAGCTTGGTGGACATTTTTAAAGGAATATTGAAAAATTATGCCCATTCTCGAATAACAATATCCGAACGCATGAAATACGCGGCTCATAACTTTTAGCGTAAAACTAAACTCCTTCAATTCAAGGAACGCTCTTCCGAGGAAACGATATCTTCGAATTTGCTTTTTTACAGAATCAGAGGTGTTGACCCAACCAAGGCAAATATTCGAACGCAAATATTGCCCCACGAAAAATACTAATTGGATCGTAAAGTTTACGAGCTAAGCAACGACTCTTCCAAAGACGAAACTTAAACTTTCATAGCCTGCACTTTTTCTTGCTACGTTTCGTCACGTTCACGAAAAAAGACGTGCTAAAAACAATGTCAACAAAAACAAGCGCAAAATGCAAGAATCTATTTGCGCTCAAACAGGTTAAAACACGCGAGAAAATTCGAAATGGAAACAAAGCGTTGTTACGTAAGGCCCAGGGGTTCTTTGACAAACCGCGAACAAGAGCCCGACACATTTCGTAAACAATAAGTGGCATCCAACGAGTCTATAATTAGCGTAGGATCCTTTCTAAAATCGACACTCGTAAGTCTCCCGCTGGAGTCAAAGAGCTACACGAGGACAGATGCTTTTCCTTTTCCAACCGATCGTCATCTACGTCGAAAATGGTCTGTAAGATAACTTCTCCTCAGATGTTACCGCACGAAATTGGTTCTCGAACATGAAAAACCACCGTAAAACAAACCCAACTCTGACAAATGTATTATAATAAAATAGAAACCAGCAAAGGAAATGGTGCTTTCATGTTAGCAATAATTTCATTGTTACAATTATACAGCATTGTTTTGTAAACAAAAATGGTATATTTTTTGCGAATGATAGGAGCATTCATACATACATTCGGCGTTTCGTGTCAATGCAAATCATAATTCGAGTCCCTTTCAATGTAATTGACGACGTACGACGACGTACAGAGGGGTAATTTCTAAACGTTACACTTTTAATCAGTGCTTCACGCAAGGTTGATCAAGCATGCTGAGAAAATAATGGACGATGAACCCTGACGATAGAACGAGATAAAGATCGTGCTACCTATTAAATGTCCAAATGTGATTTCGACGGTTGTGCGTTTAATTAGAGGGTGCACTTATCCGTGTGTAAGGATTGAAAGTGTCGGAACCGTAATTGAATGGCGCGTTCTTAACGTAATAACCGCTGTCAATAAACTTTGGCCGAAATTTTTATAGTTTTTGATTAATTCCGGTAATACTCGTAAAAATAATTTAAGGAGACAACAATTCCTTCCTGCTAACAAAAAAATCGTGTCCATTTGACGAAACAATTTTTCCTTGGAATAATTAATATTAAGGAGTTTTTAAGAGCTGAAAAATATTTATTAAAAAACAAGCAAGTATGGAAAATTGGGGAGCTTGGACCCTCATTTCATAGAAACGCATGTGCATTTGAGAAAATAATTTCTTGCACAAGAACTAGTCAGTCGTAAAATATTAAAAGGATGTCGTAAGTGGGATGTATGAATTTTTCAACGATAATTAGTTCAAGAATAAGAAAATTATTCCATTTTTTCTAAAATGGAAAAAATAGGGCCAAACCTGCCTTACCACGGGAGGTTTCACTATTTATATGTTTCAACATGGAGAAACAAAATGACAAATAATGCTGCAATTTATCCATTACGCCTTATTATACAACAAGATTATTTTCATGATCGTTTTGATATGAAAATACTTATACTTATAATACAACTCTGCAAATCAAGATTTTTATCGAAAAACAAATACTTCTTTTTCCTTCGAAAAATCGATCGTAGTACTTCAATACTTCTACGATCATAGAAGTCCGCGTAACATAATGTTTATCTTAAATAACTAATTTTGGTCCGGAATCTGGAATTTTTCAGATTCCGCCACGAACTCGAAGTCGAAAAACAACTTAAAATTTGGTAGTTGCATTAATTAATAAAAACTATTGTAATAGTAATTCTCCTTTTTCAATATTTCGCACCATCAAAAAATAAAGAAAGTTTCGATTAAAATATGTCGAAACAAAAATCTTTCATTACGAAAGTTCCTTGGTAAATTTAGTAGTCATTTTATATTCTTTCGATCCGCAAAACACTTTTCTTGAAACGCTGTTGCACTTTGACATTCAAAATGGGCCAAATTCTTTGAAATGTAAATATGAATCGACTATGTAGCCCATAACGTTTGAACTTTGCCCCCAATGAAATTTCAGGTCGAGCTTCAATGAATTCATATCGCACGTTCTAACTGTTTTATTGCAAAGGAGAATCTTGAACTCCGACCAACGATCGCATTCATATCGCCAAGCAGTTACGTATCGGTGAACATAACACGCGAACAGTGACTTTTAATTCACCCATACATGCCCCCTAACAGTAATCACATTCATGTCGATCCGCGCGAAAGATCGGATGTAATTACATTTGTACATTTTCATTGAATTCAAAACGTAGCATGACTCTGTACAAAACGTGTCTACAATGAACGAAATTAAAATGAATGTAACGATGCAAATCCAAAATAGATTAATATTTATCGTCGAGTACATCGTTACTCACTTTTTTCATAGGAAACTTTTCGTTATTTTAAGAAAAAACTCGTAATGATGTATGTTCGAATTCAATAAGACTAATTAATTGTTAATCATTTACATAATTCATAATAAAGAGGATAAGATAAATCAACGTATTTCTGTGTTATCCTATTTGGACGCCGGGTTATGTAACGCTCGATGCGACTCTACAAGCTCGCTATTGCTTTCGTAATTAGTGTTATACATTGTATGTTTAGTGATTAATGAAATATTCAAGCTTCGCATTTAATTATTCATGTCCGTGCTGAATCTTATCGCAAGCACATTACAAACGCGGTGATGGAAAGTATTATTCGTTGAGGTATTGTTTCATTTCGACGTATGTATAATTTTCGACAAAACAGCACTTTACCAATAAAGTAAACCAATTAGAAAAATGTACAAACAAATTACAATTTGACTGCTGGCTCAAAACTTTAATATCATACAAAAAATGAAGCCAATTAAGACGGTTAGAAGCCAATTTCTATTGGATCGAGGGGAAAGATAATTACCTTTTTTTTGACTCAGATCGATTTTTAAAAGTCAAACAACGCCGCCAAAAACATTAGCAGTGACACTCCAATTTATTTGGCAGTCGCACATCATTCATTTGTCGGAATTAACGTAAGCGCGCAAATTCTCATTTTCCTTCAGAAACCATCAACCCACATTGGGCGCCATCTGACACGAAAATCTGTCGAACATTAATACATTAGGTCTCTCGCAGACGCTCGAATTTCGTGGTGAGACCGACGCGTCGCCAGGGCGTGGTTCGGAAATAGTTAAAACGGATGAGCGACGCGAATTACTTTTGTTTCTCTTTCTCGTGTTTTTCTTCTTTTTTTTTCCTTCAAACGGATGAGTTACGCCTTCTTTTTCAAATCAATTCAATCAACTTAAGAACGCCAAAGCGAGTAATTTTTCCGGAATCCATCGGCTTTACGATTTTTTACTCTCGGCCCGATACACAAGCAAACCCATCTATACGTACGAGGACGCGATAACTTCAAGATAAGCTGTTGCAATTAGTCACTGCCAATTAACAGCTGCTCAAACGGAAAACAACTAGCTACATTAATTACGCTCATTGTCAATCGGACTCTTATACCGGAAGTGCCGTCATGATCTTGCTTTTTCAATTGCAAGCGTTTTAATTGGACCGAACTTCCGGGAAGAGGCGCTGCTGATGTAAATTCAAGACTTTCGATTGGGAAAGATCGCTTCCTTTTTCAACGTACCGAACAGAAACGGTTTCGATTTTTTTTTCTCTTCTCCTTTTTCATGTTTTATATAGACTAGAATTCTCGGTAGATCTAGTACCGGAGTCTCTGTAATCCCGGATTCGGTGACAAGTTTTGACAGGAGTCTAATCCTGGGATTAGTTCGGACTTAACAGGTTGACAAGCGCTTTTTCTCTGTCCTCGTCTTACTCTGCAGGCACAGTTCTCGATCATTTCGTTATTTCGACTCCCTTTCAAGCTTTTGTCTCCTCCATAGTAGAGACCACACCGGAGTTGCTGGTATTCAACAACTGCATGTTCGAGGGAATATTTTTACATGAGCCTAATCCAATTTGTTAATCTTTCAGCGTGTAAATGCTGATGGAAAGACGAAAAAAATGGTTTACTTCTCGAGGAATTTTGTAAGTCCATAACTCAGCTCCGTATCGCAGACAAGATATCCAATTTCTTCAAAACGTCACCCGGATTTCGATAAGGATAGATAAAAATAATGATACATACTACGTGCAATCACGTACGCTGCTGAAAATACGAAACGATCAAATAGCGTTGTCAGTTTTTTTTTTTTTTTTTTTTTTCGAGACAATGGGAGTTACGATTTTCAGAAGTATTTTCTTACCGTCACTGAAACTCAAAGTATATTGGACTAATGGAGAGAGAGTGCGATGTTCAAGCCGAAGAATACGACTTACAATTAATTGGAAAACAAGATAATACACAAGGAGAAACAGAAGCGATAGTGGTTACATACGCTCAATCAACATAATTAATTCCTCGGTCATCGTTGCTTCGCAATTAAAACTATACGTTGATGATTAACAAAAACTTGTTTTGTCGCACATGGACCAAGCTTACTTTATCTGAGAAGTTTAATTATAGTCTTTGAGTAGCGGAAAATGAATACAATAAGTCGATAAAGAATGTTTTCAGATATGTATAGAGTTAAAGAGAAATAGAATTCACGATACTGCATAGTGAATTAAATTGATAAACAGACGAATGGCGAAAACTCAATTGAAGCACTTTAAAACTTAAGAACAGTTAGTTGTGATTTTAAGTTAAGAAGTATTCATCTTCAAAAGCTGACATGTTTAGTAACCAGTAACTTGTAATTCAAATTGGAAAACTTACAGTCAATATTTACAGTCATATTTAATTGTATAAAAATTATTTTGCTGCAATTTTGGTTGAGTTTTATTGATTTCTGATACGTCGTATGTATTAACTTTTTTATTTTTTCATTTGTTTACTTATAATGCATTGGTTTATTTCTTCGCGTTATTCCGTTTTAATTTACCCATTTTCGTTTTTATGATATATTCATAATTTGAAAGAATACATTATCCATGCATCCCTATTTCTATCCATATTTTTAATTTCCAACCATACTTTATTATCTAAATGAGTATGGATTGAATGAGGAAACATTTTTCGATTTTCAAAATACATATTTTAGACAATTTTGTTTACTAGTGCAGCGCCAACTTGCAAAAAATTATTACTCGAATGGATGAAATATTTCGTTTTAAATATTACGCAAGCAAATTGATAAGAACGTTTATGAGTATGTTTCGATACAGTTTACTCTCTAAAAATTAATCAGTGAAATATCGAATGATTGTCGGTGTGAAATGGGTCACTGAAATGATTCACTGACCCATTTTTCACTGGCAATCAGTGGATATTTACTGATTTTCACTAATTCATTTACAAAGAATAAGTATTTGTCGCATTGGCATGAAGTTATTTGTATCATTTTTTAATCATCCACGTCAATATCCATTAATTTATCAATAAGGCACAGTTTTTCGATAGCCAATCACTGGATTGGTTACTTCAAAACCATTTCATGATGATGATTACAGAATTCTTCGGCATTTTAAAGTCGAAATCATTTCTTAACAATCTTCTGTACCTGAATCAAACTTTAACTTTATAATAATTCGACTTATAGTAATCATATAGATATTTATTTCCGACGTTTTGTACACATTCCATTAATGATACAAGTCAATAACACTACTTATAAATAAATAAATTTCACTTTGCGTTTGTGTGATCTCTGAAATTTATTGAAAAATTTGTTCTAATCGTATATTTTTTCAAGTTAAAATGATTTTATTATAGTTATTCAAGTTAAATTACCCGTATGGATTGATAAAATGAATAATAAAAACAGTTTTAGAAAACATTTAAAATTATCGAAAAATTCTGGTCGGGAATGACATCCTATTTAACGGACTCTTATCATTTTACTGACTAAAATTGCGTGCTAATCAAATGTCAAATGGATTTCGTGTTTACAAAATTGTAACCGTGTCGCAACCGATACAGTCGAGCATTACATTAAATTAGGCGCAAAAATTTGATACGATATAGATCAGATATCATC
Source organism: Zelostemma sp. ZL-2020 (assembly GCA_022816865.1). Lineage (NCBI taxonomy): Eukaryota > Metazoa > Arthropoda > Insecta > Hymenoptera > Platygastridae > Zelostemma > Zelostemma sp. ZL-2020. The sequence continues at coordinate 24,365 of JABFQM010000096.1, read as the reverse complement.
GTCTCAAGATGGAAAAGCTCCAATCAAACGTGTGCAATTAGATTTATTGTAACATCCAGGTTAGTTTAATTTCTTTTCGTTTGTTATGAACTTTTCCCCCTTTTTTCTTGATGTGAACCATCTCTGAGACAAATCTTTTCTTGCGATGCTTTCCTTTATCCAAAATTTGAATGCTATATTATGGCCTATTTCTTTTTGAAGTATGCTAATTCATTAACTCATTTGGGGAATCATTCTTTCTTAAAAGTTTTTTAAAGATATTAATCTTTGGTTTATAAAATTGTTCTTCATGACAAAAAGATTGCTCTATCGACTGAGCCTCTTATTACACTGATTTCGCACTTTAAAAAATAACTAGAAAATAAATTAGTTTATCTGCCAGAGAAAGTTGGTTTACCAAAAAAGAATGATGAAAAGCTCTGAACAAACAAAAGATACTAAAGACCTGAATGTCATATATGACAGTTTAATTAAACACGTTTGATTGACGCTTTTTAATTTTCAAACGATGATATCTGAACTGTATTGTATAACATTTTCGCGCCTCATTATCCTAGTATGTATATAATTGCGACACGGTTACAATGTTGTGCACACGAAATACATTTGACATTTGATGAGCACGAAATTCAAGTCAGTAAAACGCTAAGAGTCCGTTCAACAGAATGTCGTTCCCAACCAGAATGATTACACATTTCATCAACCCATACAGGTAATTCAACTTAAATGACCATAATAAAATCATTTCAACTTGAGAAAATACACCATTGAAAACATTTTTTTGTATAAATTCCAGAGATCATATAAACTCCAAGTAAAATGAGTAATGACTTAAACTGGAATTTCGTATTCATCAAGTCTAATCAAGGTAATTTATTTATGACTTATGTTATTGACTCGTATAATATATTGATGGAATGTGTTTTTTTAGACCTTGATAATACACATTCATACACATTTTCTGAAACGAGCACGCACTGTTTCAAATTTCTTTTCGATAAACACAGAAGATATCAACATCGATCCTTGCTCTTTATCTCTCACGCTTTGCGGTTATTCGTGCTATAGGAGGGCGCCAGCTCCGTCTAATTTCCTGTTCTGAATTTCGAACGGCTACGAATTTGAGCACTTCAATACGTATCGTTTCGGCGTATTCAATCGGGATAATAAATTGACATCATCAAGACAATATTATTGTTTCAAAAAACTTCTCCATTAGTTTCGCACTCTTTTACATGGCTTCAAATTGTTATAAATACTCGATGATTCTCTCAATAGTAATTCCGCGCAATTTCGTCAATAATTGTACTATGTACAAAATAATTCAACTTTCATGTTTTTCGTAGTATCTTGGGTAGCGAGTAAACTACCTCAAGACTCATATCGACATCTCAACATGATGTTTTTTTACGCTTATCGCCATTCAAAAACAGAATATTAATTTGGTAATCGTTGTGGCTCTTCGTTGGTCTTATAATTAGAAGTACTAAAAATAAAAAGCGTGCCTTTACTTCTCAGCTCCACTATCACTTTTCAGATAACCCGTAACGATCGAATAAACACGACTGTTAAATTATTTTCTACAATCAATAATAAACAGGATGCTTAATCGTCGCAATGAAACAATTTATGAATCGAAAATTTGTCTCCACGATTGCTCTCAATTATTGGAAGAGAAATATTCTTTTAAGATACGGAATAGAATTAAACTTCACGAACTCGCTTTTATTTGTAGTTGGTATTGTTTGAAATGACACAATCAGGGGCCGACTTTTTGTAGTACTCGGCCAATCATGTCGCAAGCTCACAATAACCTTAGGGGACGACTGCGTTAAAGAACCAGATGCAGAGCTAATGCACCGCGACGGCCTCCTATTGTGTTTGTTTATTTATTATTAATAGCAAATTCATAACAATCACATAATAGGACCCAGTGTTAGGAGCCTCGGGTCGACGACGTGTCGTGCCGTTACGCTCGGTTTGCTCCTCATGCATTTTTCTTGGATATTTTCCACGCCTTTTGAAAGCGAATGAAACATGCGAGACTTTATTGACTTCGCAATGTACAACGGTCGCATCATTGAATAATTGCTGTTGAATTTACATGCTTCTTTTTAGGAAGAAAATGGTTCGGTTCGTGCCATGATTTTTAAAATCCATTCATGGTGATTCCTAAAACCACAAAGAAAAATGTCGAGAGCTCGTCTTCCACCTAAACAGATCGTACCTCGTTTACGAAGAACACGGTTATTGCTCGGCAAGCAAATTTCGTCCAGTTTGCTCTTCCCCGACGGAATAAGCAAACGCAATTTGTCGAATAAACTTTCAAGGGCAAAAAATAACATAAAAAATGCCTCGAGAACAAACTCTCCGATTCTTGCGAAGATGGACAGAGGAAGACCCCTGAGAAAACATCGCTGTTGATTTTCATCGGCAACTTGAAAATCAAACAAGCCTAATCTCCTAATTCTATTTTTCCGGCTAATCCTAATCCTAAGATAATCCTTCAAAGTTTGATATTTTAGGGCGCAGTTTTTGCATAGGTCCCGTCACAGCGGAACGCGCTCAACAAACGCCGACAATCTTCGAAACAAACCGCGGGTGGCTCTCGTCAAAAAGGTCGGCCAGTGCCGAAAAAAGCTGCCGCTTTGAACCGGTAAATTGTAGGCGTGGTGCGAATTTTCGTAATTTCCAACGGGAATTTGGATTACCGCTATCGCATCGAAGAGATAAATATTATAAGCGCTTCTCGAAATCGTGACGCGCGAGCGCGCGTTAAAAATCAATCGATTAGTGCCATCTTATTAAGTCACACAAATGAAAAGCAGGTGATGGCTTGGTTATAATAAGTTAGGACTGATTCAGACTCGAACGCATCATAAATTTCCGTCTGCCGCAGGATTGAACATAACAGCCGAAAAATGAAGTAGTGCCGATTCCGGAGCCTGAAAGTCGATCCGAAAAGGGGAGCCACTCGAGCGTAAAACGCTACGCTAAACGGTGATACGGTGCCCAAATACGAAGGTCCTTATATTTACACCTAAAGGCATACTAACACATGCGCGCGCGAATCAAATGACACATATATCATAAAGATACATCATCTCGTTTCATAATAGAAAGTCATTATGCTTCTATCTTTTCACACGAGGGTGAGAAATTAAATGTGCGCAGATATAGGGATAAATATATCTTATGTATACAATGATCGTGAATTGGCTGAAATTTAGTCGTAGAAGTTGAAATATTTATTGAAAACGTGAACAAACTGTTAATTGGTGAATATTAACATTTCTACGCGTAAATATAACGCGATATTGAGATGCTGCTTTACGAGAAAAAAAAAGTAAGAATATTTTCATACACGATGATATACATAAATCAAGAGAAGTCCCGATCTATTCACATATTCATAGAACATTCTCGAAGCGTCCCGCATCACGAGCGTACGTGAATCTGTACTTTGTAACCTCCATTTAATTCGAATAAAAAATGCAAAGATTAAAAACTGTCAATCACTATATAATATAAAGCTATTCGTAACAACTTTTAATACACATATGTGTGTATTAAAAGGCCATAAATCCATGACACGCAATCCATGAGCGCAATGTGTCATGTCCCACAATCAAAAACAGAATTCAATGTATTAATGCGTACGAGCCGAATACATGGTAGCTCGCAAAAAGGGCATAATGGACCCCGCAGTTAGACGGTGTACATAATGAGATTAGGAGTAAGTGGGGGGAATGCCGTCCCTGAATGCATCTGCCCCATTATGCTGCCCCAGGGCACTCCCGAGGCCATTAATCCTCGCTAAACGACAGCCATTTTGTACCTAAACTGGATTGCCAACTCACTAACTGGTTTCGAGGAGGCTTAATAGACTACTCGGAAGCCTATTATATGGCGCATATACACTCACGGTGTCATTCCCTCATCGAATCGGGACTGCCTCTCGAGTGTATGTCTGCAGCCTATATCGAGAAATATTACGCGCGCTCGCTCGCTCGATCGCCACGGCCTTTCCCAACACCTGCCCTGCGCGCGAACGCTAAGTATTCCACGCGAGCGAGCGCCAACTTTTCCACGTTCCTATATATTATACTACACGAGCTGAGCTGCACGCCACGCTTTCGATTTTAATCGATTATCCGGGATCCCACGGCGGGCTTTCATTTGTTGCGATATGGTATTGTAATAATGGCGAAACGAGAGAACAATGCCATCTTATTTATCTGCCATTTTGCATTTCTCCATTCACCACGTGACACCGTACTGTCCAATTCTAACGAGATTTAGCTAAGCGGCTTGACTCGCTATCTGGAAAATTCGTAATCCCTTTTCAGCTTCTCTCCCGGGATCTGATGCGAAGCTTACCTGTCTGCGCGTACGCGTCGCGACTTTAAGCTTAATCCTCGAGCATTGCGATGGGGTAGAAAAGCTTGGAAAATTGGGAAAACTCGCCGAGAGCAGGCATTAGGCTGAATTGCTATAACAATTGATTCGTCATATCGAGAATTCCGCCGGGAGTTTGTGAATTTATAGCCAGCAGCTGAAGGAACCAAGTCGGGACGAGACTCTTGTCTTCGCAAAAGGAGCGGACGTGCCGGCCGTATATCTGTTTTATGCCCTCGCGGACTCTCGAGGTAAAAGAAAACGAGCAACGTTGCTCGCGAATTGAGACGTCAGTTAGTTTTTGCCGATCGACCGCAGTGTCGGAGCCTTTTCTCGTACTTAGCGATATTAACAAATGACAATTACTGAAGAAAAAAAAAAACTTTTTTTACCCAAGGTTAACCTAACGAGTCAAGGTTATTTGGATCACCGGAGTCGTCGAATCGACGACATCGTTTTGCCGATAAAAGACTTGGGGCCTAATCTTGTTTTTTAGCTGAATCTAAACACGGTGGGGCCGTAATGCGCCTGGAAAAATAGCAATGTACAGCGAGTCATCGCTCCGATAAAAATTACATTAACTAATTCGCATTCCAAATCGTTATTAAATGGTAACATTTAAAACCCGATCCAAAAATCCACCTCCATTTAAACAGGAATTACTCAAACATTACTCATCCCTTATCTTTTCTTAAAATATTGTCCCGAATTCCTCGATCGCGAAAGCGTACAAGCAGGCTGGTTATTATTCATCGTTTTTTTGGTTTTTACCTTACGCTTGTCAAGCACCACGCGCAGCACGGCCACGTCACAATCCTATTGTACATCTTTTTGTTTAAAAAAACTTTTTGATTAATTTAACTCTCCTTACCCAAGAAACTGATATCCAGTACTCCAGTATTTCAGTACTTCGAAACCTAAAATCAATTTCATAAGTGATTATGCTAATCCAGAAGTCGGACCATCAATGAAACGAGTCGGTGAAAAACCTCTTCTCGAACACGTATAGAACTTACCAGAGACGTTTCACAGTGATTAATTATAGATGTTTTAAATTCAAATGAATGAAAATGTACACACAAAATGTATAGGAAATTTGCGAGAAAATTAGCGAACAAAACTTTCTACACTTTAAATCAAATTCACGGTATGAATGTTAACAGTGAATGTCATATATTATTGCCAAAAACGTGGTAACGTAGAGGACTCGATTTAATTACTATTAACGACTTATGTAGCCATTACGCTGCTTCACTCGAGTACTGAAGTATTGAGCGAGTACTAGTACTTCAGTACTTTAGTACTTTTCTTGGTTAAGAGGATCTCCACAGCAATAAGAAGCAACAAACGTTTTTTACGACTAACCATGGTAATTAATAACGTCATCAGGTGGTGCATTACCACAGGGAGCCATCAATCCGTAAGGACTACGAGTCCGGGTCCAATAATCAGAATTGCCAATCAATTCGCGCACCGCGCAACCGGGAATTAGACAATTAGGAGTCGTCACGTTCCTCCGGTTAGCGATTATTCCCCTCCGTTTAGTCCGCGCTTGGACTTGGCTGCGACTCCCTACCAGCTCCCACCCTAAGCCACCAGCTCTTGGCTTTACGATTTAAGGCAAGCCAACGTGCCTCGGTGTCGAAGAAAGGGAGAACAGTGCCTCGATCTCCATTGGTCGAAAACGAGCTACAGCCACGCCCTCTGGAACGGAGCTCGGGAAGCTCACGCGAGCACATTCGAGCTGCTACGCCCAGCGTGGTCACTGGATCTCCGTGTTTTGCGGGGGCGTTGCAGCCTCTATAACGACAAGCAACGTCGAGCTATCCGCACCCGCGGCGAAGACCTGGCAATCAGTGCCGTTTACGCGGCAGTCACTACTGCCACGCGATATCGCGTATCCACGTTGTTGTGTGCTTTTTTTTTTCATTGACGAACGGTGATATCGGTGCTACTGGGCTATTGTTCTTCGCGTCGAAGCTTGGAAGTCCCGCAATATTAAGTGATTGTTATTTAGAATAACCGTCGTCATTTTCAGCTGTGATAAAGAATTAAGTTATCGTTCACGTGACGATGACACTGGATACACGAGTCTTTACGCAAGATTCCGCTACGTGAGACAAATCCCATAGCGAGCATTGCCGGCATAAATGCACCGCCACTGCATCAGGCGAAATTCAATGACGAGCCCCATCGAAGCCGAAAAATTCGGTGGGCCTGGGTTTTCCCGGGCGGGCCAGAGTTCTTGATCTACGCAAAAGCCTGAACGTGAAAAACGGGGAAGAAGACGTTCGAAACGCTGCTGGGCGACTATGATAATATGAGCAGCGAAGGCACGGTGATGCAGGAATCCGGGAGCGTGGAGGAGGTCGATATGGCGATCCCGGTCTCGGCCTCGTCGAACCTCAAGCCCCGCAGCGGCAAAATAAGTTTCAGCGTGGACGCTTTGCTCAGCGGGACGAAGAAGTCACCGGCCAGTAGCTTCCAGCCAAAGCACGAGGTCGATAACGACAAGTCGCTGGATGCGACGGATAAGAACCTGGAACTGGAAAGCAGGTACCGAGAGCTGCTGCTGGAACAGCAGCGGATGCAGAGCAGAGAGCTGCTCGTCAGGCTGAGCCCGCATGGGTTCAGTCACCACCACCATCACCACCATCACCGAATCCAACCGATGGAGCAGCATCGGCAGGAGACGCTGACAGTCAAGGATTTCTCGCGTTCCAGCCGCGACAAGTCCTCTTCGCCCATCAGGATGGACCTGATACGCTCCCAGAAGGATCAGAGGGACCAGGAGGATCGGCTGGAAACTTCGAGAACGATCGAGGGTACCTGCAGAAGAGAACGAAGAGAGGACGAAAGAACGAATCGGTCAATGTCGCCTGTGTCGATAAGACGGGAGTTTGACGAGCGTAGCGATTCGGAGGCGAACAGGTCATTGGAGGGCGACGGAACGACGGATCACCTCGACGAAGACCAGGAGATAAGGAGCATGGGCCAGTCCGAGGACCTAAACGTTATGGATTCGGATTGCGAGCTAGAAAGGGAAATGGATGGTAACCAGGAGAAGGAGAAATCAAGCCCGGTAGTGCCTCAGCCCATTCATCCCGGCGTTCAAAGGTCCTCGGGGCCTTACCTGGGCACTCCCGGGGGTCCTGGCTGGAGTCCTGCGGGATTTCCGCACTCCCTCGCCGGATTCGCGTGGCTTCCCCCACCACCTCACCCGCACAGTACTCACGGCCATCTGTACACGGCTCATAGTGGACCCACCAGTCCCAATGGTGAGCTATTAACTAGAGCAGAATATCTATTTGCCCGTGATTTATTATCCTGAAACAACATTTCCAGCCTCGTTTTCTTGAAAAGAGGCTGCAAATTTCGTCTCGGGATATTTGCCATGACAAACCCGAGAAACCCCATCAAGCATCTCGACAAGTTTCCAAACGCGATATACTTCCTGTCGAGGTTTCTTGTTTCCGATTTCCTATAGATGGTTAAAAGATAGAAAAATGATAGACCACCTGGATAATTAACTAGAAAACAGTGTTACGCCGAGGCACAAGAAAACGTAAAGTTTCCACAAATGCGAGCGATCGAGAAACCTTTAATCGCCGCGTTCGTCGGAAGCGCGACCTGGGGACGTGGAAACGTAGAAGACGCGGAGATCGCGATCTCGCGGAATGCTCCGCGATACCGGTTTCGGCAAGGCGGGTGTCACGCAAACGTAACGATGCGTAATAGCGCCTTATCCGGCGTTGCTCCGATCATACTCGAGAGTCAACGACGAATTTGTACCGCATTAGCTACCGCGACGTTTCCTCGCCATTTCCACGCTTCTTTTCCAGACAGGCTCGAGTCACGCGCGCGCGGGTAGCCATGTTTGCACTTAGCCAAGCCATCTGACCAGTCGGACTCGTTTCGAGGAAGCCCTAACGAGCCGCGATTGCGGCACCTGTTAATACGAAAATATAAGGACATTTTCGCTACACGCGCGCGCTCTTTGCATCTAAAACGACCGTTTAGATCCAGCTCCCAGCTGAATTGCCGCTGCACGGACGTGCTCATTAATTATTTCCAAAGATTCCATGGAATTATCACCTTTGTAGAACTTATTTGAGATTGATAACGAAGAACAAATCCGAATTTTCCAGCTTTAAGCGATGTGATGTCACGATGACTTCCATCATGCGTTTGTATGATTATATACACTTGATAAAACAATGACGAACTATACCGTTACTACTATGAATAACCGCAAATCGATCCATGCCACGTATGCACAGATGTACATTCCAAATAAGTTGAACATGTTTAAACTTTATTATGAATTTTCGTATCATGTTTTGGAAGAAATCTGCCATTTCTAGAACTCAGTATTCGTTCCAACTACTGGTGATCAGCGAACCGTCGTTGTTCGACAAATTTACTCGTTAATTATTCGCATAGATTCCTTGGAATTATCACCCTTGTAGAACTTATTAAGGACTGACAATGAAAAACAAATCAAAATTTTCCAGCTTTAAACGATGTAACGTCACGATATGACTACCATCACGCGACTTTGATTATACACGTGATAAAACATTTTTTTTCTAGTTATTTGAAAAAGTGGAGACAATTATACTGTTATGTTGTGGACGTTAAGGTTCATTGATATATATGTAATTAATATCTGTAGCGATTTCTTGAATGTGATTATCTCAATTCATTATGATGACTGGCTAATCATCAAATATGTAAATGAGTTTAATGAATGTGTATGACGGAAGAAGATTGGTTGATGACAGTATACTTCATTCGATGGTTAACATAAATTACGTGACTGGCTCTATCAGACTATCCGAGTACGATAGAAAATCTTTAAACTCAGAAAAAAAATCGAGTAACTTCCGGAATTCCTTTTAGCAAATTAAAAAGCAGCCCTTAGCGGTATTCAAAAAAATTGATAGCATTCTTTATCAATTAGGGATTGGGTTGTTGCTTGAAATTATACTTGATATTCGATCAATTTCCAAAATATTATCGTTTATTCCAAAATCATTATGTGAATGCCAAAAATTCACCAATTCCATTTTTAATATTACAATAAATTATTGTTAAATTGTTTACGCTTTCAAGCCAATAATAATTGATAATCTCGTTTTCAACTATTCACCTCGTTAATAGCGACCCACATTAGACAAATTGCCGGGCAATCTGGGCCAAATAACATGTTTGGAAAATAGTATCATTGATAAACTGTTTGTATTGAATAAAATATTTATAATGATACTCAATACATAGTAGAGCCAATGAATTACATTTTTGCGCATAACTTCATTGAATTTCCATGTAAATAATAATTTGTACTACCGATTCCCGTTAAATGGCCCACTATGTTCTCCCATGCAAAAGTTATGAACATTTCAAATCTATCATGCAGTACAAACAAGTGGTAAAATTGAAACTCTGCCTACAATCATATTAAGGATAAATTACACGTACCATCTCGGACAAAAGTTTGTCAAAATTGCCAATTGTCGATTATTTGATTATTTGGGAAATTCGTCGTAAATAGGTCAAAGTGATAGAGAAATGATCATCTAACTTTTTCACTAAGCTCTGAATCGACTTGTAACTTTGCATAAATTCGATAATTGTTCATGTTCTCGAAAAACAAGTAACTCATCCTTAACAAAAGGAAGCAGAAATTCGAATCAAGGACTGAGTCAATATTGAATCAAGATTGATTGAACGCTGATTGGGGTTTCTGCTCTGTCGACGAACAGTTTTGAATCAATAGAAAAAATAATTCGGATTACAGTTCATAATTATTCAACGTAAACATGCACCTAGAAAAAAAAGCATTCATTTCATACAAGATATTTTTTCATTATCAACTTGAATTCAATTTTGAAATAATTCAATCCATTCAAGAACGTCAATTTAGCAGAAAATAGTTTCCGAAACGGAAAACAGAATTGTCTTGAAAATCAATACAAATTTTCCAAATTTCAAAAATGATTCTCTCAAAAATGAAGAAATAATTTATTTCAATTTGAGAGAATCAGTTTTCTGGGACGAGTAACATGTGCTCTCAATGTAAAAATAATGAAATCGTAAAATACAACAAAATAGAGTTCAATAATTCAGAAAACGAAAGAAAAACAGATAATGAAGATAATGAAGTCAAGTCCCATCGATAATGGCCAAGTTTCAAACTCGAATTTTACAAGGTGTAAACATTATAGCTTTGTAAGGCCGCGGCGGCCGTCACAAACTATGGGAAAAATCCCCCCAAGATATGTAACTGCTATATTATAACGGTTCGCTGTAATTAAATGTAGTGTCGTTGATGAATGTGTTTGGTGACTCCTAACAGTAACTATTGCCAGATTATGTCGGAAACGTGCTCGCAACATTATCATTCAAGCCTGTACACACATCGAATGCTACGCTCAAATACAATCAAGTCAATAATTGGCCGCTACCTACGTTTATTCAATTTACTTTAATGCCAACAATTCCGTCCAATTAGTAGCAGCGATTCGCGCTCAACGCCTGCAAGTGCCGCGGCGATCGAGTCGGCGAGGAATTAGATAAGTGAAAAGATACGACCATTTGGCGAACGCCTTTTATCGCTGCGTTTCTCGTGCATAGAGTTAGCGCTGCAGCCTTAGAGATTGAATAGCTGCGCAGCGCGCCGATAGAAAATTCATGACGCGTATCGCGAGCCTGAGCTCACTAATTTTTCGTCCCTTCTGGGTAATAATTTTTACAATCGCCCAACGGTTTCCACGGGAATCGTCAACATTCCCGAGTGTCGATAAATTTACCATTTTCTGTATTTTGTCTTTGAAGACACGCGGTGATGGTGGATGGAATAACAATGGACGTGCCAGGCGTTCCACACCACACACTTTTTCTCGAATAACAATAGACATTGGTAATCGGCAATTAAAGTCTACATAGTTGCGTCAAGTGCTATTTTATTATCGCCGTGAGATGGTAATGCTTGGGAGAAGCATGCTTTTTCACGGGGATATCAGACTTTCATTAGGATCAAAACAGAAGTTGGCGAAACTTTTTGCGCTGCCCCTAGTGCTTCCACGTGCATTATATGAATGCGGAGATCTTCTAACGTCTTTTTTTGACGGCGTGCGCGACGTGACAAACAGGCAAGTTTCCCACACCGATCGATTTTCTTCTGAAAAATCATGATTTTAAGATGACTTTTGGAAACTGCCGCGCGATTCTAATTCACGGCACATGTCCAGCGAGCGGGCCTTTTTTGTAACTTATCTCTTTCTCCCAGCGCGCGCACCGGGCGAAATACGGACGATCGTAATGAGAAACTCGTGCTGTTTCCGAGAAAGAAATCTCCAGCCATTACGGGATTCTCGACGTATAAAGTCCATGAAGGGATCGCGAGCCGCTAACCTGTCCGCTACCGTGATCGGCGACTCGAAGAGGTCTAACATAAGTCTGGTGTGGTCGTACACACCAGGGCATGATAGAGTCATACATAACTCGGGCCATCCATAATGCATTCGCCAGGTAAAAAGCGATCCTTGTTAGTTTGACTTAGCACACACTGAGTGACATCTGCTTATTTTTCCGCGGACTCGGACGCTTCTCGTAATATACAACAAACTTGCTTCCAAGTGCAATAAACATACTTAATGACCCATTCTGTGACGTCGATTGTCTTTTAATGCCAGGCAACATTTCCTTCCTCAACTAAACCCCGAAAAAGTCTAAATTAGTTATTAAGCACTTTCGTGCGATTTCCTTTTGAATTCATCCAAATTTTACAATTTTTTATTTGGCAAATCGAGTCGAGTACATTTGAACAAAATAAGATCAGTTTTTCGAGAGTTATTTTGCCAATCTATAGAAAAAGAAAATCAGTTTCCCGGTTCGAATATATGTCGTTCAGATTATAGTGAAAGAATTTGATGGTATTTAAAAATTTTCAACCTCGAAAAAAGTCAAGTTCTAGACTAAACGTTAAATGAAATGAAAAAATAATTTATATAAGTACCTACTTATAATTTGGTATACTAATGTAAGTTAAGGATAGCGACAATATTTGTCTTCTTTATTTTAATATTTTAGTCATGCAATTGACTTCTACGAATCGTAGAAATGACCTTAATATACCATGGATTTCTAAGTTGGAAAGTAAGAACAGATTAATTTAAAAATGAATTTAGTAAGAACGCTCGAAATTACGAAATGGAATGAAATTTTGTAATTATTTTAATCACTTGAATTATCTGAAATATAAATGGCTATTGGTTTATATAATTATGCCATAGATAACGCCAATAAATTTTTTTTATAATTCATTCATAATTACAGTCACCATAACTTACCGACAAAGAGCGATTGGTGAGCTTTCACGATGCACGACCGGCCACTCCAACCGCTCCGAACGTTAACAGGAATTTCAACGACGCTCATTAATTCGTTAATTACAACGTTTGCTCTGTCGATTAATCCGATTCATCAATTTTTTCTGTTCTATTGAATGTGTTACAATAGGTAACAGGTAAAAGTTGGGTGTTGTGTCATTAACAACTTACAATTCCATTCCCTGGGATAACATTTTCTGCAAAAAATTGAGGCTCGGGTCTTGCAATGAGTCTTGTCCTGAGCCACTAGCAAGACTCCGAGTCTTAAAACGTTTTGAAAAGCAAGACTTTTAAAGAAATAATCTTAAAAAGTCTTGAAAAGTAAAACTCCCAAAGACTCACTGACAAAAGACAAAAAAATTAATTGAATAAATATTACTATATTATATTATATTTATATTCAATTTTTCATTTTAATACGATATTGTTTTAATTAATTTTCGAGAAAATACAATGTTGGGTGACGCAGTTATAATAAATTATCCTTGCACATTGCATTTTGGTAGAAAAAACACATTCCGGAAAATAAAACTCGAGTCTTGAGCGTCTCAATGCCCTCGAAAAAAAACCACATTAAGGCTCGAGTTTTAGAAATAAAAACGCGAAAAGACCGCAGTCTTGGAACGTTTACGTCGCACCCGTACGTTCCATCCCCTAGGTAATAATGGTGATACCCGAATCAGGGTAAGGGCATTCCCGACCAGGACCCGATCAAAATTTCCACTAGGGTATAGTCCAGTCAATGGAATTTTGACATTGTTGGCACACGACGAATGACAGAATTTTTTTCAGTTCAGCATGCATTGTGCCATGAAATACCTGGCAGAAAAATGTTAACGCGTTTTTAACGTGACTTCTAATAGTTATAAAAACTGCTTTCATATCTTTATTCGTTCCGCATGCCACATTCACGTCGAAAGTAGAGTATTCACTTACGTGAACTTCAACTGCGATCACGTAACTCTAAGTGGTTCTTATTATTAAACCTTCAGTGCTTGTTTCGTTTCATTGATCTTGTGCGATACATACTGACTTGGAATAATTGTCCCTAGTTACTGATTGTCTGTACTTCGTTTCATGGGATGAAAAAATATGAAGATTTTCAGTTGCAGTTTTTGTAAAAAGGCACTATCGTTTGTGCATTTTCGGAATTTCTTTAATAACATTTTAAAAGCTAATTTACAAAAAAATGTGTAACTTTTGAGCACACAATGGTTTTTTAAAGGAACCACTTGCATTTGACAAATGAAACATCGTACTTTAAAACTATCTACTCGGTTCGTCGCAATCTCTGAAAAAGCACATTAAATTTCTCGATATCTTAGTGTAAAGACGGAATCGAGACCGAACTGAAAACGATCTCTGTGAATCAGAAAGTTTTGTTCCTTTTGTCCTTAACGATTTGCCGTACGGGTTAGGGATTTTGATTCGCGCTTTTGTACAAAAGAGAGCGAAGTTTAAATTTCGATTAGGACAGTAAACTATATCATTGAAGATCGATGAATAAAATTGTTTCCCAATCAATTTGGAATGCAACTACTTGTAAAATTTATTAAGGCGAAAAATTATATTGGAAACATGCCAGATCTCTATTAAAACAAAATTTTAAAAATCAATAACAATACTAAAATTGATATTTTATTAATAATGATAAATCGTCAATAAAGATGTACGTTTTTAGATTAACAATGTTGGAAAACTTTCGATGATAAAAAAATTAATTGATTGTTACGTAAAAAGAAACAATTAAAACTCAATCACTCTGCGGCTAAAAACAATTCGAATTGTAATTTGTTATCTACGATTATTAGGAATTAATAATAAAATAATCGTTAACATCAATCTAATTTCAGAAATTTTAACTTGAGAGGAAAAACACTGACTATAATTGTTGTCAAATTAAACTCAAGGAAAAAGTTTCTTATCGAATTCGATAAAGTCTCCTTATTTGAGTTGATCAATAAAATTTTATTAAAGAATATCTGTAACTTTATAAAGGTAACTTTTTATCATAATTACCATGTGAAATATGAAAGCTTGCCGTTTTTTTGAAATCGATTTTTTGTTTGTTTGTTTTTTTAGTTCTTTATGGTTTGTAAGGATATTTGAAGGGCTGAAAATCTAAACCAGCTAAGCAGTCTAAGCACTATTTTTTCAAAACGCGTTTGTTTGCATGGAAGTGCTCTTTGAACTAGGATATTTTCAAAATAGGCCAAACAGCCAAGTGCGCGCTGTCATGACGAACTAAACTGGCTATGTCACCATTGAGGTACATGGGAATTCTCTCTTACTCGAAGGGTTACGCACACAAACAAAAAATTTGTTCAGCAATCATATAAATTGACTCGCAATTATCATGGGATAAACTTGATTTATTATAATTTTACAAAGAACGATTAATGAACAATGAAAAAATCGTTGATAAAATGAAAAATTACAGCCGATTCGTACGGTGTTACTATGTTTTTTGGTATGAAACCCACGTCGGTACTCGCCAGAACGCTCAAAATTATTGATAATTTTGACAAATGATTCTTTCAAAAGAAATAATCAGTTCACATTACGAAAACATTCGCATAAACAATATTTCTATTAACCGACGATTACTTGCACGCTAATTTTTTCTCTTATTCAGTTGCGAACTCGACAGTTCAAACGACAATTATTCTCAACGCAACATATATAATTTTTAACATAATATATTATACAATAAACTTCTTTTAACTCGTTAAAACATATCAAAATCATAAGGAAAACGGCCGTAATTGACAATGAAACTACACTGATAAAAAAGTTCTATTAAAAATTACAAGAAATCTTATAAAAAGTACCATACTAATGCATTAGCCGGTGGACGAAAAGAAAACATGTAAATTTTTCCTAGATCTTTTACAAAATTTACACAAAAATTGTTACATATTTCAATATCATCACTAAATATTTATCATCTTCAGTATAAAAAATAACGTTTGAAAAAACAATTTTTACTATGTCATCATTCTGTTACAATTATATCTTGTGTGAATTAATTCGTATTGTATAATTCAGTTACGTATGCAATATTTTTTACAATACCAACTTTCAATTTCTACACTGAGAAAAATTTGCCCTGTAATGTCAACAAAGTCACACTTGTATGAGGCATTCCTATTAGCCCCACAATGAATTTCGTTTTACGCTACAAAAATTTTCCTGTAACGGTAACAGTAATCAGTTCTTGCAGCGCTAACCGGAAAAATAATGTTATCGTAACAAAAATAATGTTATCGTAAGCAGAATTTTTTAGCAATGTTAAAAATAATTTTTTGTTAGTGATAACATTTAAAACAGCGAGACCTAAGAGAATAACAATTGTGTCGTGGTTTTTTTGTGCTCAACACCGTTGAGTTAACAAAAAAATTCTGGTTGCCGTAACAGGAATTTCAAATGTAAACACAATAGTAAAATTACTTTCGGGCCGAATTTTAACAATGTTTTTCCTGTTGCCGTAACAGTAAATTTTTTTTAGTGTACCATACTTGCACGTCGTCCACCGGTTACTGCATTAGTATGGTACTTTTTATAAGATTTCTTGTAATTTCTAATAGAACTTTTTTATCAGTGCACACTAAGCCATTTACTGAATTATTCGTCCGAAAAAGCCTATTTTATGTTGTCCTATCAAAACGTAAAATAAGGCCTTGAGCCTTCTATGACGCAAAGCTATAAAAAATGACTGGAATACATTAGTGGAACACAATTTTGGAGAAACAATTTTTTCGACGACGCTATCCCCTGTGGTGACGCGTGAAGCACCGTGATCAGGCACTGAGGCTCGTTAAAATAATTGACCAGATTCGTTACGCGCACTTCTGGTACTCAGGCGAAGGAAGCTGTAAACTGGCCAATTGAGTGCACGATTATCCGCGATTGTGACGGCAGGCGGTAAGAAATTGATCCGATTCGTTCTCGTGCATCGTCGAATTCTCTCTCCTGACCTTATCCGAGAAAACATCAGGGTTGATCTTGAAAATGCTGGGTCAAACGCGTGACCCGTGGCAAATATCTCGTCATCAATCAATTTAATTCATCAACTAATCAACTTTCCGCGACATTTAATCGAGCCTCGATAAAAGACACCGAATTGAATCCAAGTTCAATTAATAATTGTAATTGGACCCACCTTTTTATGCGGGATTTGGAACTGAGCAGTTTAGTTATGACGAATGGAAATAAATGCATTTTCCGAAGCGAGTCGAAGGGCATTTTCGCGGGTTGACGTCTTGAGAGGCGACGCGGGGGGATAATAAAGACGAAACACGCAGCAAATTCTTCTCATACGTAACTCGACGTCAAATCCAAACACATCGCAAATATTCAGCCCGGAAAAAGCGATGAACGTAGTGATTTAAAATTCTTCTCGAGAAGCTTACAAAAATGAAGATCGCGGTTAAAGTTGCCGCGCTGTTTGCGTTTTTCGTCATCTGCGTTGAATCCGACTCGTCGAACGAGATTGGGAAGTACGCGAATAATTCCATCGCGGCTGAAAATTCGTCCGCGTTCAATGAAAACCAGAGAAAAGCGTTGGAGAGATTCAAGGAAGTAAGTTTTCCCTTTTATTTCGTCAATTTTCGCGTGGTTAAATTGTTATTGTTTTGGAACATGTCAGGTCTTTGGCATTCGCGAGATGGTGAATGGGTCAATTACGCCTCCGAATCCGCCGCTGTTCATGACGAGTTTGTACAACATGAAGCGGTCTGTAAACAAACCGCGCGATGCCATTGGCGTTCCGAACCCAATTGCAACGTGCCCGTGCAATTCGGTAGTTCGCGGTTTTTTCGAAAAGGGTAACGAACACTTCCCGCATTTTCCGTGCAGGAATAAATTATGCACCAGTTGATTGGAAAATCAGGATGCGGATTTTACGAGCTACAATTTACATAATCAATTTTACATAATGGGCACAATTTTCGCGTAATCTCAAGCGCATAAATCACTTGCCGCATTAGCATTTCTTTTTAAAAATTGTACTCGATGTTTCGCATTCTCGATCGAATTTTACAATCATCGTACAATTTTTCTCAATTCAGGGTATTCATTGCCGAACGTATTTCATTTCAACATTTCGAGTTTGAAGCAAAACGAATATACGTTGTTCGCTGAATTGCACTTGACCAGAGAAATAGATCGAGCAATTGTTCACCCTTCCTTGCTTTCGAACCCACACTACATGGTAAGACAAAAAAAAGTGTCGAGTAATTCCGGGAGAGGCGCGTGCGGCAGAGATGGCACCCACACTATCTAAAGTACAATGCATGCAATTGTTTCGTAGTGTGTTGTGACGCGTACATTGCGAAAAATTGTTTTCCGTATATTTTTTCAAGTAAATGCCATAAAGGCGAGCCATCTCTCCCGGATTTACCCTACTCCTCATTTCATCTTTAATTCCAAATTTTTAAACGCAGGTAAAGGTGTACCAAGTTTTGGCCAACAGAAGTTTAAACGAGCCCGATCTTCACAGATTATTGAACGTCCAGTGGGTGGAAGTTTACGGTGCCGACTCGCAAGTACTTGAATTTCCATTTTTACGATTAAATAAGTGGATTCGTCGATCGAAATTTGAAAATGTTCGCGCGCGATCGTGCTCGGAAAGTAACGAATGAGGAGCTTGCTTTAGCGAGGGAACGAACGTCGCGTTTCTCGGTTCAAATGCGCGATCTATCGCGCAAAGAGGGGATTCCATTGGTGCTCTCGCTACGCGACTACGCCCTGCCAACTCGAGTTTACCTTGTGAACAAATACACGCTTAAACTGACAGTGAAGTGCTCGTCATGTTTCGCACAAGGATAATTCGTGCTATTTTCACGATATTATTATGCGCAATCATAGGTAAGTTCGAACTAATTACGCCCCTACAAATTTGGCAAACCTGTAGAATGTGAAAACGATGTATAATCCGGCCTCAAAATTCGGGAAAAAATATTATTTTGGCGCGAACAACTTCTCATGTTGAATGGATTTTTCAGATTGTAACGCGATAAGATGTTATCAGTGCAGCAGTTTCACGGACCAAAACGGCCAGGACATTTGCGGCGCCTACGAAGAATTCGACAAGGAAAGAAACATCCCCATAGAATGCAACAGCGACGAGTCTCACATGCCTGGCACATTTTGCGTTAAACTTACGCAGCAAGGGCCGCGCGGGTTCATTTGTAAACGGCGTTACTTTTTTCAAACAGTCCTCATTTCCCGCGGACTTTTCCGGCATTGAATTCGACTTTTGTTTTAGGGGATGGAAGGTGGAGGCAAATAATTCGTCGATGCGCATCGGTCGCGAGCACCGGCGTCACCGGAGTTTGCAACTGGGGAGTTTACGAGAACGGAGTTTACTGGCAGGAATGTTACTGTTCCGAAGACGGTTGCAACGGAGCGTCGAGTTTCAGCCGCAACTTTTCGTTCTGCTTCGCCACGATAATCGCGACAGCGTTAATTTTATTCCGGCGATAATTTGTAATTTTTCGTTGCCGAATAACGTAATTTTTATGTAGCTTAAAAACGGAGAATCTCGAGAAATTGTAATCTTGGAACTGTTTGAAACTCGATAAATTCGCACGCTTGCGCAAAAAGTATTATTTTTACGAGAAATGTAAATAGGAATTTTCGGTTGAAATTGCAGCTTACATGAACAAAAAACATGCCGTCCATTAATATTAAGTACATTAATATAAACGCAGTTTTTAGCGTACTCGATAACATCGCGCATTACATAAATACGTGTACATAAATATTTGTATAAAATCGTTGAAAATTATTATGTGATGCACTGTTTTATATACAAATGCAAATTTCCACTTTTTAACTGTTATTCGTACTTTTTATAAATAAAGTCAATTTAAACTTATCGGTGTCTTGCTTCTTATCGATTAATCATTTCCCGCACATTTTCCATGCTCAAGATTTCAAGTTTCCTTTATTTTTTCCGAAGGTTTTTAACGTGAGACAAGCAGTTGTCGAGTGGATGAAAGGGGCCCCGAATCTCGGTTTTCTGGTGACTGCTGCGACTCTCACGGGATACGAAATTCCCGTGAAATTCGTGCATCGGAATTCGGATGACGACGTGGATCGACAGCCATTTCTGGTGCTGTTTACTCATATAGAAGGACGAAAAACCGAAAGGAACGAAGAAGAATACTCGAGCTGCGACAAGGTAAAATGGAAAAAAGCCGAAAAGAAAACTCGTAAAATGCCCATTTTTGCAGAGCGCTGATTCCGAGGAGGAAAATGAGGAAGATGAAAATTTTTCTGGGCAGTTAGAGGACGCGGAGTTTCAGGGAAATTCGCAGAACGATGAAAACATTTTTCGGAGGCTGAAAAGGAAAGGACAGCAGGACCACGTTCACGAAAGCGGCCACGAGAAACACAAAAACGAGTCGAAACACCACAATTCCAAAGTCGCGCATTATCCGCTTTTGAGCAGGACGGAAAGAAATTTGCATGGGCCTGTTGTGACCCCGAATCTCGATGTTCTCAGCGTTTTCAAGTCTTTGAATATTTACGAGAAAGCGCTCCTGCGCAAACAGATGCAGATGAAACGCGTGAGAGAGCCTTCCATGACCAGGTGATCTTTTTTCTTTGAAAAAATATCAAATGTTTCTGGAATGAATTTGTAAAAACAGTTGAATTTTTATGCGAAATGTGAATTTTCCGTACGTAAAATTAGGTGCTATTTTTGGATCACGTTTTCTTAATTGATTTTGACGGTAAATTAAAATCGTAATTTAGATTTCTCGAAAGAAATCAATTAATCGATTTAAACCGTAAAAACTGGCGAAAAGCTTCGGTGAATAACAAAATTAAATAACCTGTATTAAAAATAAACACAATGAAAAAGTTGTGAAATGATAAAAAATTACGAAACCTTTTAATGAACTGCAAAAACCCAAAATTTCATCGGTCTTGCCAGCGATTAAAAGCCCAAAAATCGACAGAATTAACACAGTATTTTTCAAAAATTCCAATTGTTTCACAGATCTCTTCTTCAATTGAGCTCGGAAGGCAGGAAAAGAGTCGCGAGACGAAAAAGGAACGTGCAAAGCCCGAATACCCAGTGCAGTAAACACGACCTGTACGTCGACTTCGAGGCGATGGGATTAGGAGACAGAATAATCGCTCCAAAAGGCTATTTCGCAAATCAGTGCAAAGGACCTTGTGACGTTTCCCCGGGCCAGAAGCAACGGATAACAAACCACGCGTCAATTCAGGGCATACTCCGCGACATGGACTTCACAAACGACGTGGACTCGGCCAGTTGCGTCCCAACAAAACTCCTCGGCACGCTCATTCTCTACTACGACGAATACGGGAACATCGTCCTGAAAACCTTCGACGACACGATCGCGCAAGGTTGCGGCTGTCGCTAAAAAAAGATAACGTTATCGTGATTTTGTAACGAAAAATGTCTGTCGTAATGAATAAATTAGAAAGAGTTGCTGTACTTTTCAAAGCGAAAAATGCTTGGAGTTAAATAGCCCGTAATTTTAAGCTTTGAGAAATCTCATTCTTGCGGTACTCGTAGAAAAGGCGCCGACGTCGACGCCGCCTAGAAGAAAAAGAGGGGGAGGAACAACAAACGGGTCCCGCCAGAGGTTCACGAACGAACCTGAGTTGCTTCGCGCATTTTTCTCCGTGTACGTGACCAGTGCGTGAAAGAGAAAAAAAACCCCAAAAATTGCCTATTCCCTCCAAAGAAAATGTCCAATTCGAGCGTGAAAAGGTGATTTTTAACGGGGCGTTGATAATCTCTGAGCGGTGAAAATCCTCGTTCCATCGAACAAAGACAAACTTCGAACGAGGACACGAGGATTTTCAACGAGAGAGAAAGCGAGATAAAGGAAGAGGCCCTGAGGTCTCGTGCCATGTTCGGTCAGAGAGTACAATGACGTAGTATCCTGTCATCACCGCGCTATTCCTCTCCCAGCTTCCACGATCTGCGTTACTCCGCTTTATAGTCCGGAGAAAACATCACCGGCTCAACGAGCGCAAAGAAACGCGGGCCTTCGAGCGGCGGTGCTCGCTCTTCGCCGGAAGAAGAACGAGAACGAGAAGAAGATGAACTTTTTGGAAGTTCGAGATGTGGCCCACGAAAGGCGCAAAGTTCCGCGGATTTAACGATTTATTCCGATAGAAAAATGCGCTCTTTCGACGCGATAACGCACTTGGCGATTTGGCTGATTTTTGGGGCTTTCGCGGCGGAGCTGGAAAAGCCACGGCACGTGAGTATCGAAATTACGACTTTTCTTTCGAGCGAATTCGAGAAAAAGGCATTTCGCAGGGTGGGAAATACTCGGAAACCGCGGCTTTCGATGATCGTTACGCGCAATCGCCGCGAGTGGTACAGATACCGATCCCGCTTTACAAGGAGTTGCAAAAATCGAGAAGACAAGTGAACGCGGAGAAAAAGCCGAGACTCCGGCACCGTCGACGCTGCAGAAATCCCGAGAACTGCTCGAAAAGATCGCGGAGCGAGAAAATGCCAAAGATGTTGTCCCAGTCGGAGAACGCGCCTCACGAATTCAGCGTTCAAGAGTCGCCGCTCGCGGAAAGATCCGACGTTTTCAACGTCCTGGAAGCTTTTTTCACCGGCCGAAGTATTTACCAGGGAAATCCTTATTCCCCGGTGGAAAAAAAAGGTGAAACGCCGGCGAGGCTCGGGGAAAACGAGAGGGGATTGATTGGGAAATCGTTTTGTGCCCGCAGGAAATTGGCTCGGCGGCGGTTACGACATCGACAGCACTTTGGAGCTGGTTTCGTCGAAGTCAACCGTGGACAGTTACAGGGATTACGAAGAAGAAGATTCTCTGAAAAAATCTCTGTCTTCCATTTACCTGGACCATCACAATCCCATGCACGAGAACCTCGCGAACCTCATGACGGAATTGTTCCAATCCTTGAATAACAATTCGGTCGACGAAGATTATAATTTACTGCCGAGCTCGCGTCTCGAAGATGACGCGGAAAACGAGGAAGCCAGCGATGTAAAGGGCGATGATTTCTGCCAAAGATGGCTCGATTCCAAAGACAAACTAGACGCGGTATTTTTAAGTAAGGGCAGATTTTCATCATTTATTTGCGCAAAAGATTTTAAGGACGCCATTTTAATTCCAGGCCCTTTACCCGCGTGTCCCTGTTGGTACCCGAGCAATATATTTTACAACGACAAGATTTGGGACGAGAAGCAAAAAAAAAACGTCCGCTGGCGCGACGTGAGCGGCGAAAGACTCGACGTTTACAACGTGGGTGCCTCGTACTGCGTGAGGTCGTTGCTGACTCAAGGAAGCGGCAATGCCGCGGCCCAGCATTGCTGCTACGACGGTCAAAGAAAATTACTGACCCGCGGTTCCGGCGCCGGAACCCCCTGCTTCGTCAGCCCGGAAGCTTCGCCAGTGCTTCACGAGAAAATCGACATTCTGCCCTGGCGATTGTGCAAAGGCGACTTCTCGAGGTGAATATTTCTTCGTATTCACATTTGTTTAAATGAAAATCATTCGTCTTTTTACAGGTTCAATAAAATGAGACCGCCGAACAACGATAACGATTGCAAATCGAACCCGGACGACGAGGAATATCAGCGTCAGAAGGACGAAAAGAAATTCTTTTGACAACGCATCGAGTGTAGTTTTAGCGGTTTAAAAAGAATAATTTATAATGGAATAATAATTTATGTTGTTGATGAAAATGCGATTGGTTGGTGTAATAAAAAGATTTTCGCAGGGAAAAATACTCGTACCTGAAAATTCACGCGCGGAAAAGGATCGGAGGGCGCGATGTTTCTCGAGTCGGCGAGAATAAAGGGAAACCGGTTTCGCGAAAGGAAGTCACGTGAATCCGATGTTTATTTAACGCGGTGACAATCGCCGAAAATTACAGCCGGGATTTTCAGCGAATTTTACGTGCAACGGTTGCGCGTTTATTATTTATGGATGCAGCAATAAACTTTTAAGATCGACGTGCGATTTTTCAATTTTTTACGATAAAGAGATCGATTAATTTACGACGCTGCGATGGGAGATGGATTTTGGAAAATTTTACGCGTTTTTGGGTCATTGGATTCGACATTTCTCGGTTATTGCTACGTTTTTACGGGCCTTGCGTGTGATGATACGTTCCTGGGTGAAAAGAGAACCGTAGCCTTGCCTTCTTTCGTAAAGAACGCTTGCGCTTCGTTGTTCTCGAGAGTGGCAAGTGTACATCGCGCGTTTCCATGGACACGGTTCCACAACTACTTTTCGAAGGATTTCGAACGTTTTCCGGGACTAATTGCAGCGGGGAATTTCTTGTGAAACCTCGCAATCATGAAAATGATGGACTGGGCCAGCGAATTGGAAGTAACTTCGAAGAAGGTGTCGAAAAATAATAGAATTATGAAAAAAGTCGATTAAATTAATTTTTCCTGTTGGAAATCGACCTTGTTTTTGGGGAATTAATTTTTTTTAATGTGAATTGGGATTCGATTTGCGGTTTTATTAACGACTCGATGTAATGACAGTTTTTGCCAAGACTCGGGAGAAGGGGAACGCAAGGGAGCAGGTAAGAAGA
>JABFQM010000095.1:0-55960 GCA_022816865.1 Zelostemma sp. ZL-2020 | reverse complement strand
CCCCGTTTATTCTTCGAGTTTTATTGCGAGTTTGAATCCGTGTTTCGTGCAGTAATGGAAAATCCGTACGACTTTTTGCACGCGAGCAAAAGTGTTTAAAGCAAGACAAATTCCGGGGAATTGGATCAGGCAAAGAGTGCATGGGCACTCGCAATGTGGCTCTTCCGAAGCAATATTTGAAAGCGTGCGGCGAGCTTTAGGCGAAGCAATGAAATTTATCCTCGCGCAATGTTTGAATCGGGCACATTTGAGTACATCGCCAGCAGTTTTGCAATGGCACACTTTTGTATTTCCAGTGAGGCTCGTATACGTATTCGCCACTCAGAAACTTAGCCAGAAAGTCGACGGTGCGGCAAGTTCTCGTTATACTCGTGTACAAGGAGAACGTTGGCGCAAGTTCGTAAAAAACCATGGAAATGCGACGAAAACTTACTGGCAATAGTTGCGGCTTCACGGTTCGCGTGAATCTTCCACGGCGTAACGGTCTCCCCTTACAAGATTGACTCTCGACAATTTTTTCCCTCGAATCAGCTCCTGCATTTTTCTTCTTGAAACCGAAAATCCGCACCTGCAGCAAACCGAGGAAAACATTATATTTCATTTACAACCGAAACTCGTCTACTTTTTTTCTACGAAACGTGCCGAGTATTAGAATGCTGGGGTAATTCGAGTCTACGAGTAAGAATAAATTGCAAAGTAGTGAGCGGGATTAGGAGCGAACGTAGACAAGCTCGCGACGGTAAAAAAGGCACTCGCGAGTCTCATGTTTTACGCTTCTTTTTCGCATTCTCCGTCAATCCCTCTAGTCTGGAAATCCGCAGGACGTTGTTAAGGGAGAATGCCCTAGGTTGAGACAGTCGGAATAACGCCCAGTCATTATTTCGAATTTTTTTGTATAATTGCGTTGATAAGGTGCAAATTCCTTAAAATATAACTTGCAAACTTGAGAAAGTATAAGGATCTAATGCACGTGCTTGAAAACTTGGTGCGTCAACTCTTAAATTAGTGGTTTTCTCCTGAGTTTTCAAACCATCCTTCATCTCTTAGACAACATTTGAAACTCATTGATGAGTTTCATCTTGCATCTCAAACTCCACTATCATTCGTGCAAAGGTGTTGCGGAAAGTCCTTTTTCCACTTCGATTGACGTCACAGCTTTGTCAAACATACACACTTTAATCGAAGTTGAAGTAACCGAACAAACAGTAGATGTGAATTGTTCGAGTGCTGTGTGTTTTTATTGTAAAGTTCATGAAATTTCGTCCGTTATTGAGCCGAATAATTTAGTAGAATGTGAGAAAGGTTGACGGCCGATTGAGCGATGTATGAAAGACCGTAAACAATGTTTCATCGATCAAAGCGCGTTGCCGGAACAATACTTGCTTTTTTCTAAATGAGATTTTGATCCATTTCCTAAAACCTTTGCGTTTTTATAACTTCTCTGATTACCGTTAGAAACGATAATCGAAAAAGCATCGTGCAATATGCCTACGGGGAAAACCACGTTAAAAAAATACGCCAATCACTTTACCTCTTGGGTGGCGTGGAAAGAAGTGACGTGAAACTTCTCAAGACGTTGTGATTTTGATGATTGAAATTTAATCGTTCATTTGTATAAAACCATCGTTATAATCTCAGCAAATCAAATAAAACCACAGGAATTTGTACATCGAGTTTTGTTCCTGTCTTTTTCTAAGTAAATCGCATGTTTACCTCAAAAATAAAAGTATACATCTCGTTTCCCAATTAAAAAATTAAATGTACTTTTTTCTTTAATGGTTTTATGCAGCTTATTGTTTGTTTTTCCTTCATACTTAATCCCTTCCGAACTCTTAGCCTTTTTTCATGTTTAGCACTTGAAAGTGCTCGGATTATAAGCAGCAACGTTTATAAATTATTTCTACAGAGATTGCTCTGAATTCAAGAGCTTATCTCAACCCGGGATCAGGTGTTCTAGGTCGAGTTACTTTGCACAGATAAAAAAATGTTTATAAAATCAAACATATTCATGTTCCGCTCAACTTTTTTCATAGCAAAGCATCAGTCCAGATATTTCGCTGACCAAACTATGTTTTTATTCAAATTATAGTTTTTACGAACTAAAAAGTGTCTCAACCCAGGGCACTCTCCCCAATTGTGTTTCCTGAACTCCTCAATCACCGTTCCCGACATTGACGAGTTTCACTTAGCCCCGGAATTTTCCACGTTCGCTGATTGCGTCCAGAGAGTTCCGTTTTCGTGAGATTAGAGAAATTCCGCGAAATTTTTTTCTGCCGCGTGGGGACCTTTTTTCCGGCCGTTTTGATGTATTGCGCGAGGCGTTGACACGGAGTCATTTATTCAACCGTAAATTCTTAGGCCCAGGCGCCGCGAAAACATTTCGGGAATGTTGCTGCGGGAACTCGAGCGCCTCCAAGTTGGAGGCAAATTCCTTTTTTTTTTCTGGGGAAGCATTTGCGACTCAGAAAGGGAAAGAATCGTGACGAAACGCGTCAGACCACGTTCTTCATTCCTGCCACGTATGCTCTTGAAATAGTCGAGTCTCAAATCATTTAACCCTTCAACCCTAGGCGTTCTTGCGGGCTCCATGAAACGGCGCATGCCCCGAAGTAATTGAAAAATTTAAATATGTAATTCAAGTGACCAAGACGTACCATCTCTATTCATTCGGCGCCGTAAACGAGAAAAATTCCTACCCGCTCCTTTGTTCTCGAAATAATGTAGGAGTGATGCGTTATCGGAAAGTTTTTTCGGGTAGAAATTTTGAGTAACTCGGTAGATTAAGTTTGAACTGCAAATAGAGAACCGAGTCAGAAAAATGCTCAAACCCGTGGATTACCGGCGAGCACAATGAAGGCAAGGAAAAACGACTGCGCTTAATAAAACTCCAATGTAATTAAATCTTTTTTTATCTGTCGCGAATGTAGCGCTCTCTACCACGTGTCCGAGGACAGTCGTTAATTCTTTTGCGCCGGTTTAATTAAGCTGCTAAAATGTATGAATAATAGTTTACAGCTTCAACTTTTGTAATGAAGAAAATTCGCGTCTTCATTATCTCAGCGCGCTGATTGGTCAAAGAACACGAGACAGGAAAATCATCAATTTCCCGCGTTTATGGCAACGTCCCTTTCTACAGGGACGCGATTTCCTTACGAGCCTTGGCAATTTTTACAAGACTGCATCCGAATTAATCGGTACTTTCGTGTGCCCGAGCAGTGGAATGCATTACGGACTCCATTGTCGTGGAAATTAGATTAATGACCCACCTATCGGACTCGCGTTTTGTCGCAGCGGACCATTGATCATCAATGCGAGATGAAACGCTGATAGATCACAGAGAATAGCATGGCTTTGCTGCGGCATGAGGAAAACGTACACAGCGTGAGTTCCGATATACCGCAAGTGGCACTCAATCTTCGGCCGAACACGACTGTTACCCCCAGCGATGTCGAAGCCGTCAATGAAACTCGAGATAATTGCCAGACTTCTCTCGCAGGAATAGGACCCCAACAGGATTCTGCGTGCATTCCTTTGCATTCTTCCTCCATCTTTCGATTCGAACTCGACAGATTCATTTGAAAACTCTCGCAGTACATTTTATCCTGACAATTCTACCTTCGAAATTTCATCAGCGAGTTATGAATGCAAATAGGACGCAACACGCGATTTCAGATTATAAAGTTGGTTAAAATTAGCGATTGCCAAAAGATTTTAATTGTAATTTGTATGCAAAACGCGGTGGACTGTTAGCGTTTTATCGCGACGGTCACGGGACGAGTGTTCATGCACGTATGCGCGAATAAGCTGCTCGGGGTATTCTCAGGCCACGATTAAGCTTTGCAATTTGTGGGTAGTTGCGGTCAGACATTTTACATATAGATGAGCGCGATAGTTACAAAGTAAGTAATCGATAGTTCAATTTATTACGATCGCCAGTAGTTGAGCAGAGAAATTTACACTGCATTCCATGGAATAATTAGTCGTTTAGACAACGATGTCATTCTGAGATTGTTACACAGTATACGGTTGAGAAATTGCAACTATTTGAACTCTCGATTTACTTTTACCGCCACAGAGATAAAGTTTGAGTTGCCGATCCTCTGACGTTCCTTATAAGCATCAAATTATTTACTTTTGTTTCTGGTTCCTTTGTAAAACGTTGTACTTCTAACTTTCAACCTTATTGAAACAAAGTAAATGCAAGTCAGCATGCAAAAAAACAAAAAAACAAATTGCAGTTCAATCCTGACAAATAGCTGCTGCGCTACGTCACTTTACTCGGAGTAACAACTAGCTTCAAACTTAAGCCGGGACTGCAGGATATTCGAAGGACCTTGCAAACTTGAATGATGTTTGTTCCCTGCAGTTTTATAGATGGGAAATATTCCAAACGCGAGTAAATTGTGTATCCCGCGGGACACTGTGACATCTCAGGTTTTCTCTCGCGACTTTGCGGAACAGGACGCATCATTTTACGGTCGACTACGTCGCCATCAAAATGCTTACATGTTTGTCGAACGAAAAAGACGGAAAAAAAGGCAAAGAAATACGGAAGCTGATGGACCTTGCATGCGAATGCGAGGCAGAGAATACATGACGCGTTCAGTTCTTAAAAAGATACGGTGGGTTCGAAAGAAAACCTCTTTCCTACGGCAAGAAACTTGATAATTTGCCAAGGAAACAACATCTCGATTCGAGAAAAAAAGAGACAATAATTTCGTCTCTGAATAATCCTTTGTTTAAAGGAAAGACTACGGCAAGACGCTGCGGTCGAGTTCGTCTTTCTACGAGCGACGAGCGGACGTTTAATGAGTCGCGCTACCGATTTAATTTCCGACGAATTAACCGCAGATGAGTCATTTCGACGCGACTTTGACAAATGGTTAAACGGCATAGGACTACATATCGCAATGGTGATCGATGTAGAAACTCGAATTACATAGCAGAAACGAGCAAACGAGTCACTGTCTGCGGTTGCAAGCTCACCACTCTCCGTGTGATTTATCGATCGGACCCGAAGGGATTTTGTACTTTGTACATTGCAGTCTACCATATTTATTTACTCGTATGCGTTGCAAAACCCTGCTAAACTTGGCCACGAAATCTCGCGGAAGCCTGTGATTCCAGGGAGCCAATAATTGTCGCGTGTGGAAATCAGCAGCTGCGCAATCGTTGCCAATTTGTAGATGAAATAGCCGACGAATCATTCATCGGTAGATTGCAATATTAATTTTGCGTTCATGTTTCAAACGAATGAATGTTTAACGAATCAAATTAATTTTGCGTGCTTCATAGCAGTTTCCAAAACATTGAATGTATTTTTTAATCAGTGTATTCTATGCAAGAAATGTTCCACGATTTGAAATTGTAAAATGCCCGGAATTTCATGTTATACGAGTTAAATTGTCGGTGTTGCATTTTCAATCGGGGCGGAAGATTGATAAATTTTTCAGACAATTGGTGAAATTGATTTCGATGATTTCTTCAATTGTACGGCTAATTAAGAGGAAAAAGTATGCGGCACAAAACGAATTGACATTGTTGTTACACGCAATTCAACATTCTACATGAGTGGCACACATCTCCACCCCTCAACTCTCGAAACTCCACGTTGGTTGAATTGCTCGTCTTTGTCATCGATCAAGAGCTTGGCGTCCCATTGAAATCAAATTCAACAGCACATACATTCGCTGTTTGTTGCGCTATATTTGTTTGAGAAGTGCCAATTAAATGTTTTCGTATCGTCATCGAAATAATTACCCGGAAAATTATTTTTGTTAAAGCAACTGTGTCAACTCGGAAATAGCTTTGAAAATGGAAGGAAACAAATGATCGTGGTTGACCACGAGTGGTTGCATCTGAGCAGTCACCTAACTCGTACTTGGAATGGTGAAAGATCCAAAACATTCGCAAGAAATGTGATGAACCGAGTTCCCTAAAATATAATCAATCAAATATGTCTCAGAGATGTCTTTACATTATCATACGTGCGTTTAAATATAAATAAACACATTCTTCTAAATCACAAAAAAGTTCAAAGAAAGAAGCTTTGGGCGAATGTAAATTGTACTTTGAATATTGCCGAAGATTGAAATAGGCCACGTCAAATTTCAGAAAATAATTTCGAATGTTGAATACACAACGAAAGTTTTAAAATAATAAATCCTCTCCGTGAGAGCAATACAATAGAAGTCAATAGTACACGATGAGTTTATCGATTGGAAAAATTGCATGTTCTTTGAAAAGGGAGTGCATACCAGATACGGAGAAAATTGGAGTCACGCGTTTAATATTACGATACTATAACAGAGTGGCAGGAAATCTGAAACTCGTAAAAATGAATGGCACAGAAAACAATTTGATTTTCAATGCTGTTGTCGGTCGCAGTCATAGAAGCTGAGATAGAGTTTAGTGCTATTTATTGCTGGCCCATACTATTTTATATTTCACGAAAAAGCCATGTACAAATTAAATTTTTTACAAACGCCGTGTATTCCCTACACCACGAAATGTTTTTTCCCAATATTTCGGAACATTTTTCTTCCATCGTTCAGTTCTGTATAAAAAGCAGCATCTACATTAGCTGAAAAAATAAATTACGTGCAAGAAAAAACGCTATACATCTGACCTTGCTGTGTTTGTCAGACGAAAATTTACCCTCCAAAAGCGAGGGTAAATTTACTTCATTTTCTTTGCCGTCGAAAACATTGTTATTCATTACTTTATCGTATTTATCACCGGGTTGATAAGAAAGCTGATCACCACAGAATGAAATCAGATAGAATTATATTCTTCGTTTCGCTACTTTTATAGAATTGTCAAATTTTATAGAAGACAAGTTTTAATGGCTTCCCGCACGATCTGTTCGTCTTGTTGAGATTCAAACTTAATGGTTTGTTGATAATTCGCGAAATTCAACAAGAGGATCGGTTGAGGCGACGTTCTCTCTTGCGTGGCGTTAAAACGTCTTGTTAAAGCGTAAAGTTGATAATTAGTTTCCGGGCAACCACATACAACTCCTGAGACACTGGCGAGGTGTACTATTATTCATCCGTCCTTCTCTTTCCTTGCAAACGCATCCGTAAATCAAGAACGGAACAGAGGAACCTCGCGCAACTGGCGAGAACTACTATCTCTAAAGCACTACATCCAGTGCCACTTTTTACAAACCAAATCAACCACCAATTTCGACTCGGTTCTCTCTTCTTGCGCCCTAATATTTGCAGGCAACATTTTCATCTACATCAAGATCTCTCTTTTTGTATTAATTTTTTTAATATAAAAATCGAGGATGCAGTGAAAAGTAACGATTGCGAAATATCCGAAGCTGGCTTTTAGAATAAAAGTTTAATTAAATTCTGAAACCCCACTTGATGGCTCCGTTCACTGATCAGCATTTATTGCACGGATTAGCCGGGATGAAATACTCCAAAGACTCCCCAGAGAAAAGGTAATTATCTCCCAATGAATCTGATATTGGCAAAGGTTAAATCTTACGTTCCCAAATCTGCCCGATATCAACGATATAAAAAATTTAATGATCCGATTCATTGATGAAGAATTTAATTTCCTAGCAATCTATTTCATTGGATATCCTTTCCGTAGGGAAACATTAAATTAACTGGCGCCCCGCTATAAATGAGAGGAAAACAGTCGGATCATAAAAGAAAATTTACCCTGTAAGACATGTATCACGGGACGAATCTTTTCCTGCCTCCGGAAACGAGCAGTTATGGCACAAAGACATGTTAATTCGTGATATTTTTCGTAGTAAACATGATGACTTCTCGTGTATTACATTTCCGCAGTACATGTCATTAATTCAATTACTAAAAGAGCATTTCGAACTCTGGAAGGTTCTTTTCAGACAGTTAATAGTTTCAGTAGCGACAACTTTGCAAGCAAGTTATCGCCACTTTATTCGGGAAATAAACATATATACAGCGTAAAAGACTCTTACGTAAATCTGTAGTCTTACGTCTTTGGCAAGCGCACTCGGATACTGCCTCGATTGTCCTGAACAAAAATGCGTTTTATTGTTCCTTGAAATTTACCACTGGCTCGTAAAATATTATCATTACGAGAATCATCGTCCTGTTTAAAAATGTTTCAAACTGCCGTGCATTTGAATTTCAGGCGAAACAGATGCTCTCGTATTTATTTTCTGTATTGAATTGAAAATTAAAATTAAAACCATTATGGTTTTGACTTATTGTTTATTACAGTTTTTATAAACTAAAAAAGCGAATCTAATTTTTCATCGTCAAATTCACAGTTCGATATAACGAAATTTGCGGAATTTCATTGCTCCGATCGACAAAGTTTGGGGTTGAACCGAGAGTTAAACTTTGGGTCGAATTTTCCAAGTTTTATCATTCGATCAAATTGTTTCATTAAGTCCAATTCGTCCATCTGGTTACGATGCCGGAGTTAATACACGCATTACGTTAAAATTCGGTCCGATTCGTTTATACAACAAAGACTGAAACTATTGGTTGAATAATGTATATTATCCACCTGCCGTTGCTCGGATATTGGTATTCAAAGTTCCGAAGTCGATTTCCCACGAGATTATTAAAATAAAAGTAGCAAAATCCAATGTTCGTGCTGTAAAAAACAGAATGGATTTTGATTTGATAAGAACAATAGATTGGAATAAACTTCTCTGTCGACGTAAAAAATGCATGGACAAGCTCGCGCTCTCGTTATTTCCAAAGTTCCGTTCGAGGTTCTAGCCTTTCGATAAATCTTTCGTAACGAGAATGAATTTTAATTGTATGAACGAAATAATTTGATTTTGAAAGCGGGTCGATAGATTTACCTCAACGTTCAATGGATGGACGAGCTCTGTATCTCGAAAGCTTTCGAAAGATGCGCGAAAGTTTCACGTTGTTCGTAATTAAATCAATTCTAAAGTTTCGAAGTAATATACGAATGTCGTTCATGCACGATTAATTATCAGTGTAGCTGTTCGTTACCACTGAAAGTTGAACCACTTCAAACTTTCGACACTAAAATATGCAATTCGTGGTAGTCCATGTTTATAAGATCCTAGAAAGCTCACCCTACAGTCGTCGAAAAATGCAAATGTTTTCATTTCGCTCGAACATCGCATTAAAATTTCCAAGCTCGAAATTTTGAATGGGTCTCGGAAAAACGCTTCAGCGGTTAAGCGTTGTTTGCCCATCGGAGATATAATCAACTGTGCCGAGTCGATTATATTTATGAAATGAATTCCTCGAGACGGATGCGCAAAGGGCAAGCGCGACTTTGAATTTCATAAAGCTCCAGTATCATTGCTCTCCAATATGCGATGCTCTATATAAAAGACTCATCTTTAGCAATGTTCTTTCGCTACATAGATCTGCGCTTGCGAATGCCAAGCGTCAGGACTTTAAAATAGGAATTATTATTCCACTTTTCCGCTCTTCCATTTCGTCTGCAAGCAAAATGGGCGAGGGGAAAATTATTCTTTAGAGCCGAGACTTCCATAGATATTCCAAAGTTCGGACGCGTGAGAAAAGCG
Organism: Zelostemma sp. ZL-2020; assembly: GCA_022816865.1. NCBI lineage: Eukaryota > Metazoa > Arthropoda > Insecta > Hymenoptera > Platygastridae > Zelostemma > Zelostemma sp. ZL-2020. Next base: position 46,434 of record JABFQM010000095.1, on the reverse strand, counting down.
TGGTAGTGGCTAGAACGAATCTGCTACGTATAAATATTCGCCGTGGTAGTGGTTTCAACCAACCTGCTTCGCGCTCCATGTAATTATCATTCTTTGCGGAGGAGGAATCGTCAAGTTTTAACTCCCAAAGTAAACGACAACTCAAGCCGGATAAAAAATTACGTTCCGTTCGAAATGAACACTAAACATGCATTATTGCGCAAACAAGCCTCGCTTCGTAAACTCCTGCATGGGTGCAATGCATTTCATCGCTATAAACGTTTCCTCGCTTTTTGCAAAGGAAGAATGGAGTGGAAGACTTTTCTTGCCATTTAATCTGCCATGATTCAAGCGAGGGCCATTCGCAAAGGAAAGTGCTAGTCGGACCGAATTCCCGCCAATAAAGTGAAACTAACATGAAGAAAGTATAAGCTGCCGAATAAAAACTCGTCGCGTTATTGCGTCGAAAAATTAATTCTTCCTGGCAAATTTAAGAAAAATGTTACCGAAAATGAAAACCAATGTTTGCTTTTCATTCGCCGCGACACCGTCATTGTACGACGTACCGTGGTCGTGAATCGACGTTACATGACGACGTAGAAGACAAATTCTTCGTATCTTTAAATTCGCTCGGGGAGAAACTCCGCGTTCAAGATAGAAATTTGATTTGCGATGTTAATAGAATGTTTTACTCGCTGTTCTTCAAGCAAAAAACATGGCTTTGTGAAAAAACGAGAGTCGAAAGTTTCATTGGAATAATTCAGTCGTTGAAAAGTGTTTTAGAGAGAAACAATATTGAAGGTACGAATGTTTGTTATAAATAAACAGCATGGAAAAATTCTCGTATTTCCATTTCAATACGCGAGTACGCAGTTCCATTTGACACACACAAACGCAATTCCAGTCAATTTTTTGTACTTCACCCGAAACGCCATTGCTTTCCGTTTATCCCGTTCAATTATTTGAATTTTCGAATGAATGTTTAATTCAAACGCAAAATGGGAATAATGTAAATTGGCGTGCAACAAAGTGACCGAGCGCCAATATTTTGAGGCGTTCGCGTACACGTTGGTCACGGTAGATAAACACTAATTGTTCACAACAGTGTTGGTAATGGAACGTCAACGTAGAGAAGACAAGCCACTAAACTTGATGATCGACTAACTAATGTTATGTCCAAATGCGGCAAAGATAATTACTTTTTTTTCCTTTGTATTCGCTTCTTCCCTCGTTGCACGCAGCAAAAAACATTCCGAGCTCAATTACGTGTAAAAAAAGCCGTAACAAACCGGGTAATTGGTAGAATTCGTCGACGTAAGCACGACACTAATGGAACCATATTTCTCATATGACGAAATTATAGTCGGAGACACCCGGTATTTATGAACCGTATATGAATTCACGTTTTACAATAATGCCGCGCGTTTCGCGTAACATCTCTACCCCACTAAGCGCACCTGTGCGTATAGCTGTAATGTATCCGCATAATTTATCAGCTCGCGTATTGCCTCTAATTCAGAAAACCTGCCACATTGTCCCGCGGAAAGTGGCCGAATGAAACTCGCTAATGCCACAATAATCGGATCCTCCGCGCAGGCTAAATGAGTCATTTATGGTATCGATATCGTTTTTCATTTGACTTTATTGAAATTTACGAAATAGGATCCTCCGAAGCGTCCTCGCGGCCAACGTGCAATGTATGCGCGGCCCATTTGATTGCTTCATAAATTACGCCCCTAAGGAAGAACGTTTCCACCGTACGAATTGAAATTTCAAAGGAAAAATCAGCGAGATTCGACGTAGAAATGGAAAATTCAATGCTCGGAAAACATTCATTCACTGTCGAAGACAAGATGCTTGTTCGTCTTCTTGGGCTGGGATTAAGATTAACGATCCTGGGTTATCGGCACTGGGAGCTTGCGAGCATACTCGGTCCAAGGTTGAGGTAACGATTTAACCATGGTGATGGATTCCCTAAATAGAGGTAAACTAGAGCGACACTGGCTGTACGCCAGGATCCGCAATCTGACAGTTATATGTTATTAATGTGAAAGGACATGTTTCTCCATTTCGATTACTGCGGATCCTCCATCGCGAGTTCTATTGTTTTTAATCAAATCGTATCCCAGCTCTCTCCCCCAGACTTTTTGCCTCATTTTTCTCATCTAAATTCGACTTTCGTCACCCTTGCTACTCTGCTTTTTTATTCTTTCTTGTACGTCGCGACAACCAGCTGGCTCTGTTCCAACATGTTTTTTTTTTCAGGAATCGCATAATTTATATGTCAAATCATTTGTCAGCCCGAGAGCTCGAATTTGTTTGGTGTTACGTCAACTGTGGAAGACGCAAAAAGTTTTTCACTAACAAGTCCCAGGAAGTACTTTTCATTCCGGCCCATTGATCTCAGGATTTTCCCTGTGAAAGATGAAGGAGGTTTTCGTTAATATATTCGTAATAACGACACCTCCTACACGGTTATCCAAGTTAATATCAAATGCTGCAGATGTCGCTGCGTTATTGTGTAATATCTGCAAGGTGTTAATCACGAAATGTCGTCTCGTGCTTCTGAAACTGGAATACGAATAATAAACGCGGCATCCTCACTCAACATCCCATTTCGTTCCCGTTACTCAACCAATAGGAATTTACATTGCAAATTCGACGTATTCCATCCATTTTTCGCGAAATACAATTTTTGTCGTGTACACCAAAAGCAACCCGCGCTCTCCATGAATGTTTCCCAAATGGAATTCAGATCTTTCAATGCCCCGTCATTTCGTCATGCGCCGCGTTTTTCGCTACATTTTCGAAGACATTTCACTATGGGTCTCTATCATTTCTTGTACAACGAAAGAGAAAATCCAAGAAAATTCAGCTCCCGAGAAAAGTTGCGAGAATCCCAATCTCGAACTTTGGTACTTGAAGTCATTAATACGATGCGCGTGAGCAGAAGGCGGGCATTTCAGAATAGTATCGTATAAACTTCAACCCTGGTGCTTGCATTTATCTCTGCATAAAAATAATTTTAAAGAACACTACGTCGAAAGCTCGTCTAACGAAGACGAATAACATTTGTAATAAAGCAGCCCCGTGCTACGCGATATAAGCCGAAGAAAGCGGGGAAATTCATCTCGCCCGAGGAAATTGCCCCCGGCTAAAATAGTCATGCGCAAAATGCGATTACGAGATGTGCATAAGACGTCGCTGCTTATCGAAACCGCGAAATGAACTTTTCAACACGAAAGCGTGAAAATTGTGTCGAAAAACATGAAATTCTTACGGTTTTATTGGCAAAACGAAACACAGGGTTACGCGGATGAAATCATTTTAACGTTTATCTGGAAAATCCAACCATCGAGGGCGGTAAGTCAAATCGCTTTAGTGCCGCGCGCTGGTCATTATCGGGAGTGCAATACGGACTATTAATTTAGATTTAGATTATATTCGTTCCAACGATTCCAATGATTCATGTGAATTCAGGATATTGATCATCAACAGTCGCACTTATCAATTATCTACAAATAAATGAGATGAAATCAGTCTTTGGATAACGTCGAATTTCTATTACCATCAATCAATTATATTTCATTCATTTAAACATTTCGTCATTTCACCGGGTACACTGACAAAAATTACATTGTGATATCACACGGGACTTGTGAAACCACCTGATTCATGTGTAAATAATAATACTCTGTGGTCTAAATATGAAACCATGGTAATATGCTGAAACTCGAAACAGATGTTCGTGAAATTATTATCTTTGCCAGTGAAGAAATTTCTCCAAAAGTTTCAATTAACGATTCGATTTTCGTGTAGTTCCAGTTTAAGGTTCCTAATTCGCAGTTAAAAAAAGATGGGTTTCGGCCCTTTAAGGTTTCGGCAATAACGCTGAATTTGATTTGTTCTTTTTCACCCCGCTGATCAATCGCAAGTTCCTCATGCAACTCGCTATGAGGTATAATGGACGGCACTTTCAGTTCGATGAACTTCTATCCAATAACCGGATAGCACGAACCCATTGACTAGTCGGGGTTGTGAAGCAAACATCGCCGTCGAAAAGTATACGAATCCCAGCTGAAACATTCGTGCTTTCAAGTCCCAAGGTAAAAAAAAGACTTCGGAAACTTTTAATGACAATTCTGCATTCGGATTCATTGTAATTCCACGAGGCGAAGTCTCGCTGAGATACAACTCCCGATTTATGCGAACCAAAAAAAGCTAACTAGAAACGCTGCACTCGAAAGTCTCGAGCTTAAATCTACCAATTCCAATATTTGGGCAATGTTAAAAAGGTTAACAAGCGCGGTCGAAAAGAAGGAAACGGCGATTGTCGGGAGTCAGCTCGTGGTCGGAACTTTCGTACTTTCTTCTCCCTTTTTTTATCGAACCTCTTCCTTTGGCACCATCGCCGCGCTACCTGACTGATAAACAAAGTTTTGCAAATAGTCCTGAGCTCTGGCTTAAATTCCGACGTTACTCGCTGGCTCGTTATTTAGCTTATCGCGTGGTTGAATTACACCGGGAATACTAATGATCATCGCGGCACGAAAAATGGGGGATTTCATCGTTCGGCGAAATTAATTTATGCGCTTGGCAATTTCGACGATTTGTCGCTCATTCGCGGTTGGTTGCCAGTTGTATCTCATAGCGGATCAAGTTAACAAATAATTAGCAGGACACGCAACTGTTTGATCGCTTATTATCGCGGTAACAGGAATCGCGGTCCTCTCGGTTGAATTTTGAATCATTGATTCAACATTTCCAGATTTCCAGTTGAATGGGCATCATAGTATTGAAATTCAAAGTGCTACGCGTTGGCTATACGCCAGGGGTTGTCAATTTTGATCTCGGCCAGTTGAAAAAAAAACGAACGAATAAGAGCAAGCCAGATAAAAGAAAACTGACCCTAAAAAGAGAAGCGCTCGAAATTGTTTTCTTTCCAAGCTAGACTGTCAAAATGTAATAAAGTTCACGACCTCCTTTCCATTTTTCTTTCATTTTCACATTTTTCCCGAACACGCCGCTGCCTGATTGCGACAATTTTTTTTCAAACCTTCCAATCATGTCCGAAACGTACAGATATTTTGAGTTACGGAACCTAAACCACTTGTTACACGCGCTAAATTCATAATAATCATGCGAGTACATTCGTGAGCGGCTGCGTCAGGCATAAAATTTAGATGCAAATAGTCATACAATGCGGGCGTGATTGGTGGTAAGCGGCAAATTTTACATTGAGTTAAAAGCCTTCGCTCCCTTACCGCATGCACGCGACAACTGCAGAGCAACACGGGGCTAATTCCGCGTTTCATAAACGTCGATCGAGATGTCCGGTTCGCCCTAAGTTGAGACACTTTGTATTTTTAGTTCGTAAAACTTGTAATTTGAACAAAAACATAATTCAAATTAAAAAAGGCTACGAATTCGGAAGAGATTTAATTGGAAGAAGAAACAAAAAAAGCCATGATGCTTTGTGATTTTAAGCGTTAGAACATAATCATAGTTTCCCGTGATTTAAACTTTTTTTGAAACAATGATTCATAGCGATTGTTTCAACTCAAGACACTTTTCCCTCAGCAAAATTCTCGAGCTCTTGCAAAATGCCATTTTCGAACACGAATGGGTAGTAATTAAGGTTTAATTCGTATCATGAGCGTGACCAAAGTCTTGGATTAGTCTAAACGTTGCTGCTGACATCTTCGATTAAGTTTGCGTGCAGAGTTAACTTGACTATTTCCAATATTTGCTCCGAGACCCAACCTTGTGTACACGTTACACTTCAAAAGGTTGGATTTCGAATCTAGATACGACCGAGGAAAAGCTAACGGAACCGATGCTGATTATTTTATTAGCGATTGCAACCTTGGGAGCATAAAATATACCATCACACAGGGAATCAGGTATTCCCCACGCGAAGAGTCTTCTTTTTATATTCCCGAAAGTACAATGCAAAGGAAATTGTATAGGGAAATGAAGTGCCATAAAAGGTAACCCATTGCCATTGTAGATAAATTGCCAAGGGTTAACGGCTACGTGGCTGTGCCATAATGAAGGTTGGCTTTTCTCAGGCAATGCCCGTGCAGGGCCACAAACGTAATTCCGGGTACGTCCTTTAATTCTGAAAGCATCTTGTTATCTCCAAGTTTCCCCGAGCGATGGACCAACTCGAGCGGCGGAAAAAAAAGGGAAGAGCAGCGAATACAATCTCGCCGAGTAATTCAGAGGAATTATACTTGCATGAAAAATGACGTGTGCTCCTGAAAGGTAGATTTGTTTCCTCGAAACTTGAGCACCGCTTGTTTTTCCTCTATTGCGCGAATTGTTCGAATTGCGCCCGGATTATACGAGTCAATTATAAATCGGTGAGAATAAATCAACCGATGCTCGGCATTCGGAAGTTTCATTAATCAAGTCACGCCGTTGCTTGAAACAAACAAGTGAGAAATATCAGTTCATGCGTTTTATGCGTTTTATTTGTCGCGTTCCGAACGGCATTGACGAAGGCTGGAGAACAAAATAATGGCGAAACGCGAAAACTTAACCGTTCCCCCTCGACCGGAATAAACATCTGCGCGTGATGTACAATATACGTCACGCGTGACACCTGTCGAAAAGCTTTCAGTCATACATTTGTAATACCCGTACAGCTGGTTTTCGTATCGTGCTTTTCCCTATCGATATTAAAGTTTACCATAAATTATTGCTTTTATATCGCTCGCTTTTACGCTCTCCAGTTTATTTATCTGGTCAACATCGTAAAAAATTGAGTGCAAGTTTATGAATCGAACGAGCAGTTTGTATCTTCATTTACAACGGAAATTGTTGAAAAAAAGGGTAATGCATAAGGCGAGCCGTAGAATACTTTTCTTTTTTCCGAGACCTGCGAGTAAATGCTTTTTAACGAGCCATTTATTTTAATTTGCGTTACTTTCTCGAAAAAAAGTTTTACGAAAGCACCAACGGTCAACAGCGCATACATTTGGAAATAAAAACTTAATGCGTGTTACCGAGACCGTAATAAACGATATTTTAGGTACGATTTTTCATGCGGTCTTTTTCCATACACAGGAAAAAATATTACGACCTTGTTTGACCTCATCAGGGGTAATCAGACCTAATGAAACGCGATTAAGAATAATCAGGCTTAATCCATCATTTTTCAGGAACATACCCAAATTTAACGAAGTTTCAAAGAAAATGTTAATCATTTTCGAGATAAAAGTGCAAATTTATTTTCAAAAAATCAATAAAGCGAGTTTCTAGAAAATCAAAATGTACAGCACTCGGTAATGTTATTTTCCGACGGTACACGAGCTTTTTCAAGGATTGCTCTTAACAATCGTTTCAAAAGATACCCCAGTTCCCTCGTGACGATAACAACCCAGTCGTCGGCAAAGCAGAAAAGCAGAGTCCAAACGCGGGAAAGGTTGGCTACTCGACCTCACGAAGAACCCTAATTTAACTTGTACCGATGAAACCCAATCAAGAGTAATCTTCAGTAATCAATCAGCATTCCCAAAAAGACGATGAAAAACGTCTTCAATATTCCCCAATTCTACTCGAACTTCCAAAAACGCTAAGCAGAATTCGCCACCGAAGAAACTTGAGGAATCAACCGAGATTCAGGCCGAAGAAATGTTTCCGGAAAGAAATGCCTATTGTTTTCTCTAGCACTCCCGAGTACTTTTCGCCTGCATATTTTATCATTTATAGCCTTGAGTACTCTCCGAGTATGTCGCTTTTCTGGCTACTTGCACAATGAACCGCGAAGACACAACTTTTCCGAGCGTAAAAATCTTTCAAAGGAGAGAGTACGAAAAATGATATTCATATCTTCGAATGAGAAAACACGTACGAACGTGAATATTAAAAACGCTTTGAATGCCAACTTTACCCATGAAAGAGAACATTTTCGACGAGCGTCGCAGTTCCTTACAATCGACTCCAATATATTCGAATACGAATGTAGAATGAACATTCCATCGTTTGACAAAAGAGAACCGTTGGAACTGATCGAATTCACTTTAACGGTCGTTAATTAATTTCGAGTTACACCCCTGGACACATTTTTCGCCTCTCGAAATTTCCAGCACTGAAAACATATCAAAAGCGAAACGAATAGTTTTCCGCGATGGTGAAATGCGGGTCGACCCGATTTTTATATCATTCCCATGCGTGCAAAATCACGCTCGGCGCTTTTGCAATCAACGCATGTATTTGCCCGATGCGAATCAAAAATTTTAGAGAACGATTTCACGGGCTCAAAGATTGGACTCCAATTACAATGTAGCTCAGTAATGAACAAGCTCAATCATCCCTTTGGATTAATAATAAATCTCAACGACGTCGCGAGTTTCAGAACAACCCAGGAATGTTTGACGGAGCGAAATCCTCGAGTTTTAACATGTATACTTGACTTTGCAGTTGAGCATTTTTCGTAACCGTGGATATTATAAGTAACGCAAACAAGTCATGAGCGAGCGAGTGTCAATTTCAGTTTCCCTGGCGAGGTAAAAACCCTCCCCAATCGGGGCTCTCGAGAAACATTTTCGAAACGCTGCGGAACATGAGGAAAGTACATCACGGCACGTTAATTCAAGGCTTCGTGGACAGCGGGGAAAAAAGGACGACGGTAACTGACCTGAGCAACGGCATCGGAGAGCTGCACTTTGCACTCTCGCTCGACACACATACAGGGGTAGGCGTGGCACCCTGTTGGCCTGTTGGAAGCTCGCGCGTGCACAGGACAGCCGGGCACGAAGAGGGAGAGAGAGTGAGAGAGAGAAACGCCGGTGATGCGAAAAAGGGAGGGTGGAAGCTCGGGGGAGAAAGAGCCGCGGACGAAGAGGGATGCTTGGGAATCAAGTTGGCGGTTTGAGAAAGAGAAAGCTCTTCATTGGAGGAAAGAAGATGCCGATTCGCTCTCGGGGAAAAAGAGAGTATCTCCGTGCTTGCGCGAGAGGGTTGGAAAACTTTGGTACCCGCGAGAGAGGAAGAGGGCACGTGCTCCGAGCAAGAGACTCGAGCTCCGACCTACGCTACGCGAATCAGTCACCGCCCGAACTTCGGTGCGCACGGTATCCGAGGGACATTCTCGTTTCCCCTCCTCGTGGAAATGAGCGACGTCTCGTGAACCGGTGCTCTCGTGAATCGAAAGTGACGACGCGGCTTGCAATTAGTGCCGCAGTCCATCAATTTTATTTCGTTTGTAATTTTCGATTTTTCGTAACTCTTTTTCTTGGGCGACAGGCCCTGTTCCAAAGTCGAAATTCATCTTTTAATCGAATTACAAGTTGAAATAAACAAAGCTACACTGGCGTTAATTTAAAATCTTCGTTGCCCGATCCAAAAGTGAGAGTTTGACGCGAGTGCAGTGTAGAATTGAGAAAACTTGAATTCCCACAAAATGTGAGGGAACCTCGCGAACGGCGACCCGGAAAGGTGAGCAATTCATCCGCTGCGTGATTGAAATGCGTTTCTCAATTTGGCAAATCGCTGGCCGGCTCGCGGCCCGGAAAGTAGATATGAAAAGTTTGAAAAGTGTATTTTTCGGATTAATGCTTTCCATCTACTTTTTCGGTCTCTCTCTCCCTTTTTCCCTCTCGCGTCTCCCTCGTTTCGAGAACCGACTCGAATTTTGTGCAAACATTTGCACGAATTGCAGGAATTGGATGGAAAACCGACGCTGGCTCGGCTGCTTACACTACTTTATTATAGCTCTGATTGCGTATTAACAAAGTGGAATAATTCGACGCCTCATCGACCAATTTTTTCATGCCGATTCGTCAATTTCTCGCTTCATTGTAAAATTTCTTCAATTTACGATTACTTGGAGTTTACATTATCGAGCAAATTGTAATTTTTCCTTAAACACTTCTGAACTGAAATAATCGATCGATCGTAACGCTTGGTAAATACGTCATGTCGAATTTGTAGCGCAAGGACCGTTTCGTACCGCAACATTTCGATCCCGTGTTCCTTTGAAGAGTGACCAGAGAAGCGCATGGGTTGTAGCTTCCGGCTCTTTCATTACCATGAAGATTCGAAGTAAGGGTCATTTCACACCAATAACATTACCATTTTGGGTCATAGCCATTTATCACAGCCCGTGGAACATCGCGGAAACTTGAAGGTCGACAAACGACTCTGCGGCGGTTCCTACGATCAATTTCGGGAACAAAAGCACTAACGTGAAAAATGATTTCGTGTTTCGGCGAGTTTATCGATATTTATTGGGACATAAAAATTGTCTTTGTGACGTTAATATTAGTACGAACCGCAACTCGTTACGTCACATTGCAAAAGGAAGAACGAGATTCCAGATTTTGCTCGAATGCGAAACTTGATCGAACCTCAAACAACTTCATCAAGTAGAATACGAAAGACTTCCGAATTTTCATTATCGTCATAATTACGCCGGAGTTTCCAGCAGTGGCATATTGGCTGAAGATGAATTTTATTATTCCATCTTTCTCTCTAATTGAAGCAGATCATTTGAAATTGAAAATGAAACTGCCGTTCAACTCGAAGGAAAACGTCATGTTAATACCGCGACATTCAAAAGCGTCACAATTAAAATTTGCAATTCACGATTAAAATAGTGATGCGGCGACTGCAGATTATTTTCGACTCGACGAAAGTTGATTAAACCTCCCTTGGAATTTATAGATTTTAAAACAGCGTCCAAACTATTTTCGTATGTGCGCCGGCATTTTCATTATTTCACAAGCGATGAACGAGATACGAAACAGCCTTTTTTTCCTCCGAAATGCATGATATTTTCACCAACTTTTCTCGATAATCCGATGAAAATCTCGTTAAGGCTGTTGCCGTAACTTCGCGGCCTACATTTATCGGGTCAACACTCGAAGCGCTTGTTTTAATCAAATCGTTGTCGTCGCGCAATTGTCTCTTTCCACTCTGCGAATGATAAATTGCAAGCTCGTCAAGAATTCGTGCCAGAGTTTTATTTGTTTCGTGGAGTATTCTTCTTTGATGCTATGCTCTTACAGTTGTCTTCATTTTCATTTCACGACTCAGCTCAGTTTCTACTTGTCTACCCCGTTGTAACGCACTTTGCAACTTTCTTTTATTAAAATATGATAATCACAAAAGTCGAGCTTCGGTCTGATTTGTACGGAAAGAAAACCAACCAGTTTACGGTGGACTTAATTTCATTATTCAAGAATGCACTCCCCTTCTCGGAGTCGCTGAATATTCAGAAATGTCTGGAGTTTAATAAATGAATTTGCGAGTTCAAAATCTTTTGTCAGAGTTGACAAGTAAGCAATTATTTCGAGACTATTCTCCGTTCAACGAGACGACGTTCGCGAGTGTCTGTTTCATTTAATCAACCGGGTGAAACACCAAATATCATTAAGAAGATGTATGATCATCGCACATCGAGCTAAAACGAAAGTCACGAAAAGTAATTGCGCGAGTAGTTTCTGTGTGGCAATTTTTCAGAGTCAAATGAATTACGTAAATATCTATACCTAGTCAGCGCAGAGTCGAATTCGAATACCTGTTAAGTTTGCCTTGCAATGTCACCTTTGAAATGTGTAATTCGCACACGTTAGTTCGACGACAGCGTGATAAGTTGAGGATAAATGTTGTGTTTAACTTGTCGCGTTAACGAAGCTACTTCAGTCAACTCTGATTACTTCATTTAATTGCTCGGCTACGTAAAGTAAATTTACCGATCGCGGAACTGCTCGATATCCCCAGTGTCTCAATCGGAAAACTAATATTACGAAAGTTATTTCCATTTCAAAATTGCTATATTTACATTACAACTATGATTCGTTAAACCCCGCACTCTACATCTTTCACTCTAAAATAAGTGAAATCCTCTGAAAAAGATGTAAGCAGCTTACCTTTCGAAGGATTACAGGCTACATCGGTAAGAAACCTGAAACAATCAATTGCAAGATAAGAAATTAAACGAAAATAAAATTCTCCTTCAAGAACCAATTATTTGCTGCGCGGAAAACGCACCGGTAATTTATTCTGCGATACATTCGAGAAGCAACTCGAAATTTTTCCGCGAACGCAATTTATTTCGTCGCTAGAACGAGTCTCGTCAAATCGCCGAAACATTTGTCAGGTAGCGACTGATAATATTTCGAAGCACTCGAAAGTCCTACTTCGGGATTTTATCCACGCTGGATCGCTTTCATTGAGCGTGAATTCGTATTGTAAAATACCGCGTTGCGCTCCCAAACTTCCGTCTCTCGTTTCTACCGCAGACGTTAGTTATATACGTTTCCCAGCGCCGCGTACGCGCATCGTGTATTTGTCGTTCGTGGATTCCTCGTGGAAGCTGCGGCTCCCGGCAGGTATATATTTTCGAGGGCATTCCGTAGGACGAGTTAGACGAGGACAGTTATACGTCATAAAATTATTCGGGAAAATCTTTCTTCGGTGAAGACAAGGTAATATTTTGCAATACGTTTTAGCTACTTGCTTCTCGTTGCAATAACCAGACCAAAAACCAGCAGAAAAGCCAGTGACTTAGTTGCATTGCGGTATATCACTCGCTACTTCTTACCACGGAAAGACTCTTTCTTTTTACTTCTTCCTCGCTTAGCGCAGTCTTCTGTATTATTTTCTATTTTTCCCCCTCCCAAGACAGCCCCGGAACTCCAAAGTTAACCAAAGGCTCCTTTAATCGATTCTTCTTTGACACGAACTATAACACTTAACGAGACTTAATCGAGAACTTTGATCATTTAGTCGAAACTCCAAATGCAACTATTTGATCTCTGGTCTTTGTCTTTTTCCGGCTCTTGATTGCTTTGAATCGCAACCAGCAGAGAGATTTTTAATCAGCTTGAAATGGAATCGAAGAAATATGTAGGTTATGATCACACAAGACCTTTGCGAGAGCTGAATGTGAAAGTTCGAAGAACAAACTGCGGTATTAGCTAATGACTTATTCATGATCAAAAACTACATAATTATTGACATCTATGGGGTTGCTCATCGCCCAACGTTCGACGGCTGGGGTTGGAATTACGTAAATTTTTTCTGAAGTAACATAAAAATGTTTCTAATAACTTTGCCGGCAAGTGAAGAGCGCTTCCGAGCGAAATAGATATGCTCATTTACATATCATCAGATGAATCAATATACCGAACTTTTCCAAGTTTCCCAGAAGTTCGATATGTAAATTACACTATGAAGAGAAATGTGGGTTTTCCTTTACCTGGAGAAAAATTTTAATGAGATTCCAATACATTATTGGTTTCTCGGGAGCGCATTTTTCCCCCGTTTTGGGAGCAGTGGTTTTCGCGCGAACATGACTTTGCCTCGTTGCGAGTATTTTCGCTTGATCGCACTTCGAACGAGTATCGCCGGTGACAGAAAACATTATTTCCCACAAATTTTCCGACTTTTTTCAAAAAGCAAAATTCATACGTGCGCTATCAGGGTACTGCATGTATCTGCCAAGAATATCTGTACCGATGCTATAAAGGCGAACGACCAACGTAAAGTCTCGACTTAGTTTCTTCTTGCTTGCTCGAGGCTACTTTTACTGATGCAGCTATTTTGTATCCATGTTATTTAACAAAGTACTCAAGCTAAAGAAAAATAAAAGAAAACGGCACAAAGTTGGTAGATTCAACTAAATATTTAGTTCCAGTGGAATCACAGAAAGAATAAGAGTTAAAGAAAAGCGTTAATAAAAGTCCTCGAGAGAGGATTTCTTATCGAACTTTAAAAAACATTCTATATTTCTCTCAATGTTGGGTACAGTTTATTAAATTTGAAAAGAAAGAGATATTTGGGCCAGTTTTATTTGGCATTTCAAGTAATTTATCATCTTTATTCGGTGAAAATTCATGGCCGAAATGACCATCATGTTGTACCTTACGGGCTCTTTTTCCTTGTACATACAGCCATCGCGCCGACATTTCCAATGGCTTCGGAATGGCATATAATGCAAATATTAAATCAGCGACAGGCTCACCGATTCGAGCGGATCTCCCGGTTCTATGATGTCGACTACGACTCGTTGGTTAACCATTCATGAATCAAGAGTAAACAGGTGCCGGTAATGTAATGCATCTGGATGCATATACAATTTAATCACGACGCTAGATATTTCAATCCCGACTCTGGCTCGGGATTATTCCTTTAATGGAATGTTGCAAATTGCACGTCACTCGATATGTTTTACTACTCCGACGTCTTCTTCCTTTGCAAACGGAATTCCGTATTCAATGAAGCTCGTATGTAATTCCAACTCAAGTATTTGATTAGTTCCCCTTGAAAACTCGATCACCACCGAGACAGATTTCATTGTTCACGGAACTCGAAATAATGGAACGTATAAATACGAAACCAAACTATTCATTCATTTGTAAAAGCCGAAAGACCATTATAACACGCGCTCGTAATCACAAAGGGCTTGAATGTAGCCGTTACGTGCGCAAGTGCTTTCGGATATCTTGAGTACATCTCTTCAGGCGGTTGAAAATTCATTTCGAATGGAAATAGAATGCATGCGTCGCGTCGTCGTGTACACACGGTTGGTCGACTTGCGGAACTTGACAGTTGGTTTACGGTGCCCCGAAACATGTTTACGAGATGGTCTGGCCAAATTCGGCCAGACCCTTGGCTTGCCTTCCGACGCCATTCATTCTCCGAAGAGACCGGAGAATGTTCGATTAATTGCGCCACGCTTGGAAACGTCTTCTACGTAGCGAGAAAAATTCTCGTCGAGGGGATAATCCCGAGCCGGGAAAATCAATTCAGAGCCGGCAAAAAATGCTACCCGTTGAGGTTTGCAAGCTGCTCATATCCGGGGCTTCGCAAAAATTGGTGGCGACGCGAAGACGAGTTATAGCTCCTGATATCATTTCGTCGCAGCCCCATATTTTCGGCGTTCTTGGCGCTCGAGCGATTAAGCCCAAAGCGCTCGGGGGTTGAACAATGCCTTCGTCGAATCTATGCTCCAGGAGACGGTGTTGGATCACGCGTGTGCCACGGGGATGTGTAAGTTATCTGCTCGAGTTTTGGATTCTATCCAAGAGCAGCGGATCATAACAGTTCGATACTTGGTTGTGGGCGCGACTCAAACTTTCACGCGAGGTAACACTTTGATTCGGATCTTTCGAATAAAGTTGGGTTTTCCGTTGACAAGCGTAAATTATTACTACGATTATTACTCACCCGTGTAAATAAGTAATTGGAAGTTATCGCATCAAAGACACCGTGAGGTCAAATGGAGCAGATTAATGGGTCATTACTTCGTTTAACTTCATTTGCCGGTTCTATTATTATCACATCGATTGAAGCGGTGCTCGTCAATTGTCTGTTTAATTAAAACAGCTCCCGTTTCACATTCTCATCATTCAATTAAGTAAATGAAGAAGTCGTGGCTCTCATCTAATCAAGCATTTAGCAGTGTATTTTCTTGGAACGATGATTTATCTACATTGTTAAATTATTCAGTCGCTATACTCCTAGAAAAATCTTGATCTCTCATTTCACAAAAAGAATCTTCATTCTCAAATCGATCTTTTTTCCGTCAAAATGGAACGTTAAATCATCACTCAGTAGCTTGGCATGGCCAGCAATCGGGATTGTTTTCTTAATGCCACCATTGCCTTCAATGACGTTCGCTCAGTCTTCCTGGAACGATTCAGACTGGAAGACAATGCGAGATAATGAGAGATAAAGCACGAGAGTAGCTACGGATACACAATGGATTCTAGGCAGCTGCGATTACCCAGTTTGGAAAATGGATCCTTCGGATACGCTAATGTTTCGATTCTTGAAAAGCGAATTATGCCAAGCTCGATGGGACTCGAAGAATTTCTAAAGCCAAATTTTGAGGTTTCCTACGAGATTTCCCGACCGAATTTCCGTATCTCGGCGTCTCAGCGATCATAAACCAAACTCTGCTCAACTTTCACTCGCTGTATTGCGCCCTGATTGAAAAGTTTCCTAAGCATTCGATTTGGAGATGCAAAGTTTCCCGAGGAGTTACTTCGAAATAGTAAACCGGGCTCTTTACTCGGAATTCACAGCAGTAACTTCCTGGTTCCTATTTGGCTCGTGCGCTCCTTCCGGACGTGACTACGACGCTGGAAACCATTTTACAACTCGCTGTGAGTTACATGGATTCCGTATCTTCCGGATCATGGAGATGATCCGTTTTATCAAAAAATTGAATCCATTTTAAATTTTACCAGATGTTTAGCGAGTCGCGAAAAAAATGTATACATCCCAACGAGCTTTATTCAACAGCAAGAGAAATGCGATGTCGAGTAATAACTAGTTTCGCACAATACCATCGCTGCATAAACGTATTGTGAGCGTAGAACGGGTCAGAGGAAATTCTACACCCAAAGGACCTGACAGTAAAAGAGGATAACAACTGAAGAGATGAAAATCCTATTTGGTAGTGGAGGAGAAGGGCGAACGTCGGGGTAAATGGTATTTACTGAAACAATGAGATCCTTGTAGCGTATCTAATAGGAAACCATGAATCTTTCCATAATCACAATTATATTAATGTCAAAATGCTCGGATTATTTTTGGGTCGGGGAATTGCAGGTCCCGTGGCGTTAACGAAATAGAAAACAAATTTACGACGCGGGGAAAATCGTCTCTCTTTTTCCAGAGCGAGAGACAAGGGAAAGTTCAACTCTACTTTGACGAAATGTTTATACTTGTTCATCGGCATTTACTGCGTAGGTAGTGGGCAAGTTTTACGTTTCATCAGATAAATGTTATCCCAGGTAGGGTATAGCAAGCGGAATAGTAGTTTCACGCGAAGTACTAGCTATAACCATAACTGTACGGCAGAAGTGTACATTGGAGAAAGAAAGGAAACGAGGCAACCTTTTGTATTCCTAGAATCAGTCTTATCAAAAATAAGGTGTTGTACGTTTCTTTTCGTCATCCTTCGAAAACCCTCGTTTAATCTAGGAAACCGATAAAAGCGGCACGTTCGTAAAATTCTTCAATTAACTTCGTTATCGTCGAATTGTTTCGTTCTTTAAAAAACACCATTAATTTTTTCCATTGCATTCACGTCAGGGCTCTGTTTTACACAAAAAGTGAATTACATAGAAGACTGAATAATTTGCCTAATGTATTACATTAAATATTCTTCTTGCGTCCGTTCCATCATGTAGAAAAGCAGTTCAGTCACTTTCCCGAGAAGATATAAAAAGAAACGAGTAGCAAATGTACACTGCTGGTTGCAGTGCTCCGCGATTATGGAGTCTGAAGTGTTTTGAACTTCTGTAAAATAATGGATTTGCCTTGAATTCTATCGCGGAGATAAACGTCAATCATTCAGTCGAATAATGAAGAGGAACAACGTAAAACCAAGACAACGCAGTTTTCTACTTGTAAATGCAAAAATTATAGGTCGCTTATGCTTTTTTTAGATTTATAGCTGTCATTAAACGAGTTAATGTTTCGTTTGAAATGACGCGAAGCGCGATGTACAGCAGAAGAAGTTGCAAAAAAAGCTTTTTACTCATAATCCTGCGTACTCTTGACGACTGTTTTTTACGCTAAATCCCTGGACGCGGAAAATACGTATTTATACTCGACATCGAAAGGTAGCACTAGTCTTTATTTATGGGACAAGCACTATACCCTAACCCTCTTCAAAATCGATAACGGATTCGGCGATATCAGCCGCTTAATGCTAATCCTCACGAAATATTTATCTCTAAATAACAGTCCCCTGATCCTCGCGACGTGTCATTAAATTACGGCGAAAAATCAAAGCGAAGCATTTTATGAGCGGTTTCAAAATTTCATCACTTTTCTCGGATCAATCTCGAAATCTCGAAGCGAAATACATCGGACGAGAGAATCCTCTGCAGTTTCATTCGAGTGCAAATGAATGAAGCCTTTGAATGTGAAGCTTGATTCTCTGATGAATGTGAAAAACTCCGGGGTTTAAGAATTGAAAACGGAACAATGCTGGGATTAATGCAAGTGGGGTCTGAAAATTTTTCAGCCAAGATAATGACTCGAGTTTGAAGAAACTGTTCGTCTTTTGTCTAATGACAGTGCAAGGTGTCGCCCGTTATAGTTAACGGTGTCCTAAGTAATGAAGCAACATTAAACACATCGCCCGAATATCATCATGAACTGCGCAAATAACTAATTACAACTTCACCTTTGCCGGTGCTGGCAAGGAACATTCAATTTATGCTGCAACACTGAGAGAGCCCTCTCACATCCAGAGAAATGTTAACCCCGGACAACACAACGATCGCTTTTCAATGCATCATACGCTGTCTGCGTCCGTCTTTGTTCATGAAAAGCTCAGTCGTCCAAGTGCTAAACTGGTACGCAGCTTGCGTTGAATTCGTCCATTTGCGCAACGAGAAAAGAGACAGCGGACTCGAATCTAATATAAACAAGCAGCGACCGCAGTAAATGCAACAGCTGCGGACAAATTCCGCCCGCTTATCTTTTATCTTCAACACGCTGAAGCGATTACCCCGTGCAATTAAAAAGTCTCGAAATTCTAGCATTCGGACCGTGCAAAAATTCCCCGTAATTGAGATATCTTTTGAGAGTCGTAATTAGCACGGCGAGAGTCCTTTGAACAAATGTCAACTCTGTGGTGCGATGAAATACGTCATTAGCACCGGCGCGACGCATCAGACAAAAGATAATCATCAAGATACGCGTCTGATATAACAAGCAAGCTCGGAATTTCAAGTGCAACCGACGAGTACCTACTTTATGTGTTATAAGATTTCCCTCGAGTAATGTATTTCATCTGCGATACGACTCATTCATTGGAAATGTTCATCCTGCGCTAGGGAAGGATTTATTCACGCAAGGACTGGATCAAATGCATGCAAATTCCCTTATTTTATTTGCAGCTGTATTGTGACTCGAATGACGGGATCTACATTTAGTTGAACAGTAATTAAATACAGATGTTTCTACTTTGAACGCGCTCGAGCACTCACGTTTACGCGCCGGAGTATATTCAAGAAATTATTTCCGACAATAATTTCAGAAGTAGCGACAGTCGCGTCAACTGAGGAACCATCAAAATTACATAACAATCAAGTTGTTTAGTGTATAAACACAGTGCATTTATAACGAAATACTCGAGCCGAGCGTGACGTTTTTGAATCTCTCAGCTGAAACTGTTTCGAGAAACGAAGAAACGCATGACGAAAAACGAAACATTTGGAGTAGTAAAATCAATGAGATTTGAAATAGACGTGCCATTCACCAGCCGCGAAATATCGACCTCTTTCAGGCACTTCATTTTCCGCGATTCGAGGAATTTAGCATTCCGCCGCTGATTCCGAGAGACTTTCGTCGAAGTTGAGGGCGAGGAAATTCTCTTGAAAAGCATATCTGCATTTCCCCTCTGCGGAGCCTGTCTTCGGAAGCTGGTGAGAGCTTTTCCCCGAGCCCCGAAGAGCGCGCACTTTTGTATTCTTCCCACGTGAATTCGTTCTTGAAACACGTGCTCCTGTAACACGCTCATCGGGAGTGCAGCCATCGCTGTGAATGTGATACGCTAAAATCTTTACGCGATTGGAATTCTAGCCAGCGTAGACACAATTGACAACCTCGGTCAAAGAATATAGGTTGGGGAATGTTGATTAATATCAGCGACGTGAGGAATTTCCGGGGTGAAATGAATTTTATCGGATCCGAACCATGTCTAATTCAACCTAGCTGACCTTCTTGATTAGACCTCTCATTTAAAAAAGCTAGATCTAATCGCATATCAAGCGTTTTTCACACGAGCAGATTAGACCGAAACGTGTCCAGTTTTTTCATCTTTAAACGCATGAATAAGGTTCTACCATCAAAATTCTACACGTACCTACTATAATTAACCATAAATCCATGTAAAAATGACGAATGAATCTCTGTTCTGGGTCAGACTGATTTAAAAAAATGCAACCTTTTTTTTAATTAGACACGAATCATATTTCTCTTGGGACAATTCTCATTCTGGGTCAAAATCATTGCTTCATCTATTCCAATTTCTCCAGATGCAAATAAGCTTACATCTGACAAAGAATCATAGCCCCGTAAGTACATATAGTTTGTTTGCCCGGCGCAAAACGTTCGCTTCAAAAAGAAATCATTTACCAAGTTAACCAGACGGAAAGAGATCAACATCGGGGCTCGTTGTTCTTGCGAAATGGCGCATCCATTTGGTATTCCCTTGCAATTTTCAGAACGATTTGACTAGCATTTCTCCAGGGTCATTGCAGTCGCTCGGTATCAAACTAAGCTCTGAATCCGCCAAAAGAACATCGCAAATATAGGACGCTGCGTATAATGCTCGGCGCACTACTTTATTTTGGCCTGTCGGAAAAACGTGGGCAACCGACGAAATTAAGAAAGGTCTGGGCGTTCTCATTATCATTTATCTCGATACGTCAGCTGCAGAATCGATCGGGCCAACTTGATCTCGGCTTTTAAGCAGCGCGGCGTTCCAGCCCCGATGGAACTCATTTATCCAAGATATAGTTTCGCGTCAAGATCGCGTCATTCCCAGTTACAATCCTGCGCGAAGATGCCAGGATAATGTTAAAGAGTGACCGGTAAAAGTCGGGGTTGACCGTAAACACTCTATTCTCTGGTTCGCCACATCATTAAGTTGCACAAACGACTTATAGTGCTACAGCAGTGCGTGCGCGGTTTGTACCACCTCGAAAATCCCATCACGTCCCAAGGCTCGGGTAATGCTAACGTAATTATATTCGTGTAACGATAAACCATCGAACGTGTTGTGGAACCTAACTACTGCATTTGCACCGGTAACATTATTGATAATGAATTTAATTTTACGTTATATCGATTGTAATTTACGAGATCCGTTACACGCTGCTCTTTTCATTGTACATTGAAACGGAGACAAAATTTCGCCCACTAAAATAATGACGAGCTTGAAGCGTTAATTAATTCTCCGCAGAGGATGATTGAACGGGACAAAAAATTCAAGCGTGACTAATTACGTGGCTTACAACGATGTACGATGTACGGCGGCGGTGTCCCGATGTTTGATGTTACTTCATAATGTATCGGAGTGTTGGATACTGACGTGTATTGATGACGCATTACGGAGAAAAATAGAGTTCGCATATCTGAGAACAAATCGTCATATTTCTTGTTCGAAGGGTAAACCATCACCGATGCTGTACGAATTCCATTGGATTAAAATGCATATTTATGAAGTTTTTAAATTATTCTATGATCGCGCCGAGTTTGGGTTAATCAAAATTAGCAGAGTGGCTTGAAAATAGAACGGTGGATACTAACAAATATCGGTTAATTGAAAAATAATGCATACATTTCAATCTTCCCCAATTTCATTTTCGTGGCATTATTTTTGTGACGGATTAAATTGACTTTTATTATCACGACAGAGTACTTCTTATGACCAGAAAAAATGCGATCAACTTTAAAACACTTTGCACGGATCAGAAAAATGTTTATAAAATCGACAACTATTTGTTTTCGTGTTTTGTTTTCATCATTTCATTTAATGACTGAAACTTTTGTCTCAATTTTTTGATGACTCAAACTATGTTTTCTTCCAAATTACAGTATTTACAAACTGTAATTGAAAAGTCTCTTAACCCAGGGCACTTTCCCTGCTGTTTTTAGAACAAGCAAAATTTTTCCACTAAAAAAATCCAGAACTTTCGTTCGCGTAATGTTCGTAATCTTCTTTTCTTTCCGTTTAGAAAAAAACATCAAGTTGCGCTTGTTTAAAGAGCCTCAACAAAAATTGCAGTTTCACAAATCACGTAGTTTAAACCTTACAGACTTTAGAACTTTTCGACCGCTAAAAAATGCTGGAATTAAGTACCCATGTCTTGAAAAAGGCAAAGCTCTAATCGTTCGAGCTCAAAGCTTAACAATAATGGTAACGTTTTTCTCCAAATTCACTTGCGAACCCGTCACATATGATTTATGCTTTCCATGAAAATAAAAGAGGCTGCGTTAAAAGCTCTGTCAATTCCTAGTACCCACGTAAAGCAAAGCCCAACTCTATGCTTGGAAGACGGTTACCGTCTGAAATGACATAAGTTTCTTATCCCATAACGTTCTTCTTTATGCGCCGCGCTTTATCCTCGCCTCGTCGTCCGAGCCGTGAACATTGGGGCTGCGGCTGAATCTGAATTTGTTCTTATTTAAAATGAAAAAGTTTTGCCCCAGCAGTACAAGGGATGCGCAAGGTCGGCAGGCGGAACGCTTGAAAACACGTAATTTAGTTTTGCGAGGGCTCCCCGAGAGACGAATATATGAAAAGAGAATTCACCCATTCGCTCAGCACGAACCGCCGCAGAAATGTTGACGGCGAAGAAAGTTTTCGCCTCGATGGACATTCTTAGCTTCGTCCTTTGGAAATCACGCGCGAGTTCCGACGTGCATTTAAATTCCCGATACCAAAGTCGGTAGTGAAATTTCAACTCGAAAGTGACGTCGAAACGCCCGAAACACCTTTTCTGCGACAGCAGAAATTTGAATAGTTGAGAAGGTTACGTGCATGAATTTATATCGAAAGTCGAGGGTTAATTTCATTAATTTACAGCTAAAACTGTAACGTACTTGGAAATAAGGAAAAAAGGAGCGAGGCTTCGCTGTTGAGAATTGTGTAATTGGAAAACCAGTGGATAATAAACTTTATAGCAGAAATTTGACCTTTGTCTTCGCCGCGAAATTGCACGCTCTCGTGTAAATTTTTCATAAGCTCTGATATAATGGAGAATGATTATGGTTTGCAGCAACGAAAGCGTCAAATCCGAGGCAAAGAAATCGTACAGTAATCAAGATTGCAAAAGCGCATTTCTTTTCCGGGAAAGCAGGCTTTTCAAGCTCCCGTTCTTTCCGCCCCGCGTGCAGTAGTCACGATCGTCAAGAGAGTCGAGTTTCGAAGTACGAGTAGTAAAGCACTTGTAAAACGTGGATGAAGTAAATTAAAGGGATAACTGTGACTTGAAAAATAATCCACGTGAAGCATCGTACACGTTTACCCGAACGTTTTTTTTCTCCGAAAACATTGCCAACTAGAATACGATACTTTATCGTGGAAAAATGGCAAAAGCGATCGACAAATGCCAGTCTTGTATTTTCTTTTGCTCGAGGAACGACTAACATGACGACAATATTGCGTGATGACGTGGGTTATAAAGCCATTCGCTTCGGATAAAACGGAATATAACTCGCACGTGTTCTCTCTGAGGTATGAACGCGACAAAACATTTCTGGTATCTGGGCCATAAAATTTTGCGGTACGCCACGCACTACGTGAACTACGTTACGCTTCCTAAATCAGGTTAGGAACGAGCCAGTTTTGTAGAAGGAAAAAAGAGCGAGCGGATAAAAACGGGAGAGCAATTATCCAATTAGACTCGCTCATCACGCACGAAACTCAATCCGAATCCAGGTGAAACATGAATTTGAACGAATTACTTACCGAACGTTGCAGCGAAAAATTTCGGTGTCAAAGTTTGCCTTATTTCGAAGTATTCCCATTGATTGTGAAATTGACGAGGAACAATCGATCCAATTGAAAAGCTTTTCGACTTTTCTACTGCTAATGGAAGCAACATTGCCAATTATCGGCCGCTCAACGACCAATACGGTACTTTCTCGTTGGCGATTTGCCTTTTGTTTCCGAGCGAGTGTGTTTGAACAATCAACAATGGTTTGCACACGTATAGACCCATGCAAGCACTGCATTATGCCGTTTTACCTGAAATTTGAACGAATCGAGATTCGATACCTTGTATTTTGGCCGCAACGTAAAAAGAGTCGTTTTATTCGATCGTGGTTTGCTTAATCGGGGCAATGCTGCGTGATTACGCGATTCACATGGATGATTTGACAACGATTCGGGTGATTTTTGACTGTCATTAGATAATCCTTTAATTATCCAACGCTCTTCCCGGGCAATCAACATTCGAGCGTTTGGCACTGGAGCCAAAAGATTGCAACTTGCGGCAGGAAATGGACTTTTTCGAAACGCTGCTCGTAAAATTCGAGACTCGGTCTAGCTTGGCTGCGCCTTATGTTTGAGCGCAGAATTAGGACAATCTCAAAGTAACCAAGTTTATCTGTTGGACGAAGAGCTCAAGCAGGAAAGACGTTCACACTAGTTTCCAGGAGATTTAACGTTGAAGTTACAACGCTTAGCGAGATACCAAAGTTAGCTCCAACGGAATTGATTTACATAGTTAACCCCCTACCTCGATTATTGAATAAAGCGAATGTGACAAGCATGTGAGTTTGGATTGGCTGCTGAAATTCCAGGGAACGTGCCTTGTCTTATCGTTCCTCTTCATTCAATCTGCGCGCTCTCTCTTCTTCGAAAAAACCGAGCACTTCAAGATATTTACCTAAAAAATAGACGGGAAATGTTCGAAAAGAATCAGGTCATTTTTTACGTCTCTTTTTTACGCATAAGAATAAGTGTGGTAGATAAAAATGCTTAAACACATAAGAACGTTGAAAGGTTTTCAAGTAGAGTTTTATTACACGAAAAAGTAATTTTGCGTAAATAAGTACGAAGGCAATGAAAACGGAATGTTTTCATCGCATTTAAAGTTTCCGAGCAATTGATAATTTAGCTACTACTGAAGTTTATTCTGATGCCGCGTTCGTTTTTTGGCTTAAAATTGTACTCTGCCTCGGTTCTCACAAGAAGATTGGAGAAAAAAGAGTTTGGAATCGCACAAAACTGGCTTCATTCTAATTAACGTTCAGTTTATTGAAACATTAATCGTGATAATAAGCACATTCAACGCACTTTCATTCTCTGATTCTCGCCAAAGTTTTAAATTAACTCTAATTAAATTATTCCTGCGCAATCGCTGTTTCACAATTTCTCAGTCCACGATCTCGATCGTGGTGACAGCGATTTCGCGAATCACCGACCGCTTTTATTTTATTTTCTCGTGCGATGCGCACGTCTAGTCTCGTTCCTGTCAGAAAAAATATAGACCTCGTTGTTCTCATAATCGATAACCAAAAGTTCGCAATAATTCCTAGATCATTATACCAAAAAGAAACAATACAATTATTGTTGCGCCAAGAAAATAATTATTTTTTGAATTGAAAACAAAAATTACAAAGAACTATGATTTAGCTCATTCTTTGTTTCTCCTTCATTGAATTTCCAGCCTTTTATACGTTCAGCACTCAGAAGTACTTGATTAAATAACGAACGGAAACATTTATAAATTATTTCTACAGACATTAAGGTAGATGTCCCAGTAATGGACCATGTCCCAGTAATGGACAGGGCCGTGAAAGAAGTACAAAGTACATGATTATTATTAACTTTTTCTACAAAAAAAAAAAAATTGTCGTTTCAGACAACACTCGTAGTTGAAAATAGTTTTCAACCTTGATCGTAATTACGTTTTTCAGTTCTAAAATAATTTTCAAAGTCGATAACCACGTTTATCGAGGAAGTAGCTTTTTTTATCGGTTATTTACTGTTCCGTGAAAGTTTGAGGAGTATGGAATTACGTATAATTTAAATATTTTTATTCAAAACATGTAGGTCCATTACTGGGTCACGTCAAACTATGAGTGTACCAGTAATGGACATATTCGACAATATTATGTTATTGATTGGGTTATTGTATTTTTAGGAGTGTGTATGGTTTAGATTTTCATTTCGTACAATAATTCTTTGTCTTTATTTCTATTTCTTCAACAATTATAAAAGAAAATGAACAAACAATTTTTGATGCGAGGATGTTGACGAATGCAGTTTGTAAATTACTTGTGGCTAAACATATGAATATAAATATTATTAATTTTAGTTTATTTCAAATGATTGCCAGGTTGAGATATTCTTTTCTATTGTGAATCTTGGAAATTCGCCCTATGTCCCTACTGGGACATTCGTGCTTCCGACTACTTAATTGCACGTCATTAAAAAACTAATTACAACCGTACAAAAACAAAAAATGCAACTTGTTCTTAAGAGAATTCTGCATTGTTTACGAAAAGAACAGAATCGGAAAAGTTATTTTTCACTTAGAAATCAGCGTTTGAATTTCAAATTTTTACTTACGTGGTCCATTACTGGGACATCTACCTTACTTGGAATTTAACACTTCGCACATATTAAAAAAATAAAGGCAAGTGGGGCAATTCCTATCACGTCACGAAATCGGCATTGAAACTTGAAATTGGTATCACTTGGCCATAGTTTCGCGATTTGTGCAACTTCTTGTGCATAACCACTAATTATACTACCACTGCGATGATATACTTACGTTTTCCGAGTTCAAAGAATAAGAGTGTTGTTGACACTCGCATGCAAAATTTTTCGTGCAATCTGAAATTAACACTGTAAAGCCAATATTCAGTTTTTGACCTGGTTTTCAGATAAAAAGGTTACGTAACCTCGATCCTCTGCATTTTTATGGATTTTCAGCTCTCATGCGTGGGAGCACAATGTTTATGGTAGATCGTGTTTTTTAACTGTGCCGGGGCAAAGTCGATCACCAGTTCCGATACCAATCGGAATTGCCTCAACTTTTTGGTATTCAATAGAAAACTGGAAAAACACTGATTTATTTTAAATCACGATAACTTTAACTTTTTTAAATTTTTAGATTGATTAAAAAATTGTTTATAACTCATAGACAAAATAACTCTTATTATGTTTTCGTTCAAATTAAATTTTTCATACCAACTGAAAATTAACAGCGTCTCAACCTAGAAAACTCTCCTCTACATATTGGAAAGTGTAAAAACAAACATTTTCCATACGGCTCTTGAAACGAGTGTGGAATATTTCAATTTTGTAGTCATTTGCAGGCATTGTACATAATTTTCCCTTTATTTAACTCAGGGCCTCTCGTAACATGAATTATAGCTAGCGAATTCAGAGCTCCTAAACACCAGATGGGTGTTCCTATAGTATGTACATATTCACTATCAAATATCCCTTGCTTGTTTTATGTGCACTAGATTAATCGATACTAATTCCTGCAACCAGCATGAAATAACGACTCGGCAAATTTTATCCGAGAAATTTAGCAATGATAAAGATTTTTATATCGCCGCTCTCGATTTAGTTTTGGAAATAAACGTGAAAATTGATTTATGTGATTTTGCATGTTATGTTGCGATCTAAACTGACCCTCCGGCTTATTTCTCGTTAAAATATGAGTATTCTTTTATTATGTTTGGAGGCACAAAAATAAAACATCTTCTTTGTTTTCCATCAGCATATTCAGAAACTACGACAAAAAACACTAAAAAAGCGCGCAATAATTCTTCTAGTTCTTTAATCATGACATTTAAATTGATCATAAATAATTCAATCGTTCATTGTCATATTTATACATATTTCAGATGTAATTATATTTGCATGCGATTTGCGATTGCATGGAAATGATATCTTGATTCAACCATCAAATCTTTCGTATCAATATGACAGTTAAAATTAAAAATGTATTACGATAATGAACTTTTTTATCGCAGTATTCATGCACTACGCTAATGTTTCTAGAGTTTCCATGATTTTTCATTACAATATGAAGTTTTGAAGTACAAAGTAAACGTTGAAGGACGGATTTCATTTTGTTCTACAAAAATGCGATTGAAACTTTGATTGCCCTTCAATAATGCTAGCTTTGGAGGATTAGAGTTACAAGCGATTTTCAACAGCGTTTAATTAATGTTTTACACACCTCGGAGTATTCAACAAGAAGTTTTTTGCTTCCGGAAAGCTGTATAACCAAGTGGAGTAGTATGTATCGATTATACATAATGCTTGCTTTTGCGCTAATGTAATAATAATAAGAATCCCGCCGGCAAACTCGATTAATTGCTTATCAATAATGCTCGCTTTCGCGCGACAGCACTTGGTTGAAACAAGTTTTGATTGGTCCAGCTAGTACTCTTACTGCTTGGGAAAGGGTTTTGACTGCAATATACATTAAACATCAGCTGCCGTTGGCATGGGCAAAACATTTTCACGCAATTTATGCTCATGTTCTGTTTCAATAAACTTTTACCGATATTGATATTCGAAATCACTTCCACAAATTGAAAATGAAATTACCTGTCAATATCTCGAAAACTATTGATAATACGAAGACTTTTGTAAGATGAAACTTGGATTAAAGTCATCACCGGAGCAGCAAGAACAAACAAAAATACACGAAACTTGGAAAAAAGTTGTACATAATATCGAAAATGAAAAGCAAAGAGAAGCCTGACAAGATACATCCTTCACTTAGATTTTTCGTAAAATCAAACGAAACTTGAGAAGTTCGTGAAAACATTTCGCAATATCAAACACGTCTCCATCGTATCAGTTGGCGAAAAAAGTTAAAAAAGACCTTTTTGTTTTTCGACGACTTCCCCGTTAGAAGTTGGACAATCGCCCTCGTAGAAGTATTATTTTTGCCCTTATAAGTTATCCCCGATTCTTGGTAATGTCAAATCCAACATTTCCCCGGTGCACTTATGCGTTATTTACGCCGCTATGACATTTTATTTTCGTCCAAAACTCACATCGAATGACAAACGTCAACGCTTTTCTCGCGACAAAGCAAAGTTTCATATCCAGAGGGGGCTGAAAAAGTAAATGCATCAAAACCTCGTTGGACTTATAACGCTAACGGAGAAGCCTTCGCGCATGTCATGGCTAGTTTATTCCGAGAGAGCAGTCGCTCGTTTGACATCGGTAGATTAACGCAGAAGTAGAAACGCGTACCAGTTCCAGGTGTGTATAGACATTCCTAGAGACGCCGGAATTAATTCAATAGCGGCTGTTTGCGACGCGGGAAGACGCTCCACTGCTCCTCTGGAATGACTAAACATCACGTGCATGAAATCGTGATTCTCGAGCGATTGACTTCAAGATCACAGGAGCAGTTTGTCATGGCGAGTGTCGATAACAACCTCGGCCCTGTCAAAATCAGACGCCCCCAAACTTTCCTTTCAAACTGCCGCTCTTTAAGCATCAATTGTATTGTACCAAACGTGCATTTTCCCGACTAATAATCATTGACTGATGGCCACACAAGCACATAATTGTAACCCTTGCTAGGTTTCCGCTGCAGTCGTTACGGCTGAGCACACGTCGATTGCACTACTTGTACGTTTCTAGCCAATTTATCAGGAAACCACGCCGTGTTACTTTGCTCCGACTGCATCGGATATATCGATATGAATCATACACAGGGTCGTTTACGTGAACGGTTAAACTGTATTCGTACGCTTCAAAGTCGCGATCGTATAAATCAGAGCATTCTATATTTGCGATAAATCGTTTGAAGGACGCGCTAATAATTCACGTGAAATTTCCGAGTCGGAGGCTGACAGTCCCGAAAGCATCCTTTTTTCAAGTCCCTCGAGTAATCTCGATACTTTTCGTCCGTATAAAAATCTTCCATGACGGAAGAACGGCCATCGTTTTTGGCAAAAGCAGCGCTGGCAGAGACGCTAAATGGAACATAAAGAAGTGTAGTTTCTTAACGTATCTCACTTTTATGAACGCGCGTATGAAGTGTACTCGCGGGAAATGATGAATCCCGCGATCGTAGTGGACGATGAAGAAAAATGAAAATACTTCTGAGACATTTGCAACGTCATAAATGTACCGAATTCATTCACAAACGAAACGAAGCACTCTACAAAACCTCTCTGTTTCCGTACAACGAAAAAAATTTGACTATTTCCACGATTAATGTACTTTCAATTCCAGCTCCATTCGAATAAATTGTCTCCATGAAATACGTATTTCAGCTTTGGTAACGTCGAATTTCAATTTTAAATGATTGCAGTGAATAAACCGCGAGAAGTAATGTGACCAAAAAAAGACCTTTTGTAACTGCGGAGTAACCGCGCGTCCCAAGTACCTCTGCTTCCGTTTTTTTCATTCCAGATTCAAATTAAATCTGGCACGATACGCCTCTATTTATTGTTTTGTGTGTCCAGTACGAATTTCTAATGGCCACCATTACCCAATGCTCTTGGAGTATAATGGCGTGTCTTGTTTTATGTACCTATTTGCCATGCGATTACATCGTTTTATGCAGCGCGATGCACAGTTTGCTTCTCTTTTATACAGTGCGGCGCTTCTATAATTGAGATTTTATCATCGCATTAAAAGCGCAAACTTTTCTCATACTTACGAAACGTCTCAAAACGACGCCGAACTCGTAACACGTTAGTCATTCATAATCAAACTTGCGCAACTTTCAAAGCAACACGTTTATTTTACAACTTCGTGCGTGTCTCTTTTCCAGATTTTCCGCAACGATAGAAACTGCAGGCTACGAAATAAAAAGGCTCCGAGAATGACTAAACGATGAAAAAATTATGTAGGTGAGTAAAGATTTCTTCGTCAAAGATTGCGCTACAAACCCAATTTTTCCGAGAACCTAATCGGTGGCAATTTTTTTCTACAATCCGGTAATTATAAGTGTACCGTAAAACCTCATTTTCCGCGGAATAAACGTGGAATCGGAAGCCGTAATTGAATCTTGGTTGTAAATGGAATGCATTAAGGGCAAGGAGAAAGAGAAATATGATAACACGAGGTGATGGTTGATAAAGCAATTATTCAGTGAAAACCATTTGATATAATCATACCACTAAAATATCGTTGGTGCATTTACTGCCTTCACTTTGGTCTTGGAATAACGCCGGTATTACGTTTACTGCATCTTGGCACACATTTTCGTATATTTTCCAGCTCGTTCGCGAAAGAAGAAACAGTGAAATGAAAAATGGCAAACAAGCAAAATACATTTTTACAGAAATGGGAATTTAAAAATCTTGAGTGATACGGAATTACCCATTTTTCTTTCTTTTCTTGCGCTTCAAGACATTTCCATATCCGTGTCAAGTGCCAAATGGTTTAGTAATGACGCGTTTTAAGATAAACTTCGAAACAAAAATCCGTGCAACGAGAATTCTTCTTACCTTCCTTTTATAGGGAGCGTTATTTTTCGATACGTTGTTTTTCGCGATACGGAGTGCACCGACGCGCGAACAATCTCGAATTTGCTTATGAATCATTCGCCTGGGTACAAGTTTTACGTCTGTTTCGGCGTTGCGCTTTGCCGCATCGTGGAAGTACCGTTGTAGATCAGCAAATATTATGATTGATGGTAGACGTGGTATACGCGAAATATACATATACCCCTCCACGAATTATCCCGAGAACATGTTTATCTTAACAAAAACATCTCGCAGCTTCGCGAGAAATTGATTCCATCTGAAAATCTTGCCGTACTCGCGACTATTAGTTACATATTTCATTACAAGTTCGGGGATTTGAGCAATGAGACTCATTCATAACCGCGCATCTCGTTAATTAAGCGATGCTTTCTGTCGAATGTTTCGTTTAATTGGCAAACGAATGGAAATCCCGAGGGCTAACGATGCATATTAATATTTTTGATAGTTTTAATAGCTTTCCAAGTTCAAGAGTTCACAGTTGCCTTTATAACGTCCTCGAGTCGAGTTTACAGAGTCGTAACTTGGTCAACTTACGCGAACCTTGTAACCGAGAGAGCTCGAGGTGCTCAAATAAAATTTAACAATAGTAATTTGAGCGAAAGCAGCTGCTGAAAAAAGAAACGGACTAATGACTGAGCCATTTCGTTTTAATGCGTAAAGGGTGTATCAGTCATTAGCCGCTGTGTCATAGATCGAGAGGGAGATCAGGTTGTGTGTCTAGCCTGCGTACGCGTTCCATAATTCAGGCTCAACTATCGACCAAAGCCCTATAGCTTGGCATTAAATAGAGCTATTTCCGGCTTTAATATTTGCCTACACCGCGGGAAGAAAAGCCACGGCACCTTCATTTTAACGAGAAGAATGAAGTTGCTCTAGCGAATAAAGCGGCTGGAACACCGATTTTTCAGTGAACAAGAAATTCCACTTTTCACGAATGGGGCCAGATTTTTCACTATTATCGGCACTTAACACTCGGAACTCAGTCGCTCATGAATTGCTCTTTGCGTTAATAATACTAATACGAGCATTCGATTCACCCGCTGGAAAGAGGGACCTGAGAAACGGGGTTACTTGAACCGAGTGAACCTTTCCACTCGAAACACAATCGTGATTCACGATCCCATGATCCCTCGGGTTCAAGTCGAGCCATGTGTCGCGCGCAAATTCGAACTCCGCTCGGGACTGAAAGGTCTCGATTGTCGATCGAAAAGTATTGAAAGTTACCGCGCGCACTCGGATTGGAAACGAATCTCAGCGTTAAAACGAACTAATACGAGCTATCCGAAAGCCCGACGTTTCAGATAGCTCCTTCTGATTGAATGAGCCCGGCATTCGCGCTTGCCTTTTGTCTCAAAGCGCCGCGACCAGCTCGTGAAACTCTTTCGTAAATACGAATGAATTCTCGCAAACTCGATGCAAATCTTTCGCTAAAAAGGTTGTTGGAATGAAAAACCACGTTAAAGTCCGGCTCAAAATCGGTCGTAGTTTAATGAAATTCCACGCGCGGAAGAGGGATTTCCTGAGGCGTTTCATCTCTTCCCGTTTGGTCTCGTCCTTCGCGTCCACGCCTTTTCCAAGTACGCCCGCAAAATACTTGATCCCTCGTCCACGCACTACGGAATGACTCGCTGTGGGATCCGAGCATCTACAACTTGCCCTCCGCAATTGCTATTAATAGCCAGTCGTTAGCCAGGTCGGAACTCTACTGTCCTCGTGTGTATTCCGAATGTGGCAACTTGCAAATTTTCTCTGTGCCATTTCAGCGGTGCCAGACGTGACATGCGGAATGAAAAAGACATTCTCGCTGCTCGGAACAGTCGTTGATCCACTCCCGTTGCATCACTTGTACAACTTGATAGATACAACGGTGGAGATGAATGCTCTAAATGTCGAGAAATTGCGATAACTCCTATCAATATTTTCCAAAAATTAAAATCCTCTCCCTCGATTCAACGATCAAACGAGCTGATTATTTTCACGTTTGTAAACCCAGAAAAAGTATGAATTTTCCATCGATAACGTTTCCATCGACGTAAATTATTTCTCCCTTTCTTGACCTCAAAAACTCCGCGTTCGCAATCTTTCTCGTGTCCAAAAGAAAGCGAAACATTTTTCATTGCAATTATTGTTGTCAAAGGTAAAGTTCCGCTTTGTACGGTGTCACGGGAAATAATAATGGGCAATTTTCAGCATTTCGACAAAACCGCAAAGCCAGTCCAAGGGCTGAAACTGCCGAGTTGAAATTGAATCGCGTCCATTTTTTACCCCGTTGGAATGCGCCAAAGTCCAAATTCGTTCGCAAAAAGTTTCGGCCGAGTTTACGTAACTTTGAAATGCGATCAACGGCAATCACTCGGGGCTCTCCTCCAAAGCATTTTTTCGCGGAGCACGTCGCGTTCCCGGAAATCGCCGGAACACATACGTTAATTTCATTAATTTAACAGTCCGGTACACTCGCTCGTTACAACGGCACACGAACGTATCCCAAGTTTTATTGTTACAAAGTGAGTTTGTCTTTCAAACTAGGTAGCTTCTCTAGAGTACTATTTCTTCTCCCTGGCTCTTCTTCCATTGCGTTGTCGGGTTGTTCGCACATAGATCAAGGCATGCTCTTGTCTCTTGCCAGAAATACGTTTCCATAGTAGCTCCATTTTCATACAGCATGCATATGTATACCCGTTCGAGCCATACAGCGGGTTTCTCCTTCATTATACATGTGCGTGCATAGAAATACACCTGACGTTTCCTGCAGCGAATTTCTCTTGATTAACGAAGAACACGGTGACCCGGTTGCTCCATATTAATTTCATCTTAGATTTGTTCTGTTCGTGCTCGGAATTGTTCCCCGCGGTAACAGGATTCATTTAAATTCATCAAATGTCCTTGGAAGCTCGCTGGAAAATGCAGAATTATTTGCTTCTTCCTTCGAGTCATTCTCCTTAACGGAGCAGATGTTAATTAATGAAATGGAGTGAAAAGAATGTTGTTTCCCGGATGCTCAACGTGGCTGGTTGTACTTTGAGACCACCGCGTTTAATTCGCGCCTTTTAACGAAACGCGTCGTCGAATTACTTGCGGTTGAAACGCAATTCGTTTTTCTCAGAG
Organism: Zelostemma sp. ZL-2020; assembly: GCA_022816865.1. Classification (NCBI taxonomy): domain Eukaryota; kingdom Metazoa; phylum Arthropoda; class Insecta; order Hymenoptera; family Platygastridae; genus Zelostemma; species Zelostemma sp. ZL-2020. The sequence continues at coordinate 12,369 of JABFQM010000095.1, read as the reverse complement.
TTCGCCGAGGAATATTGCTTCCGTTCTTAAAAGTTGAAACGTCTGGCTTCATTGCCATCATGTTTGATGTAGAAAATAACTCGCGCGGCATCTTAAGAAAGTGGAAGAATCAATAAAGAAACGTGTCGGATTGAAATTGAAGTTACGATTGATCCAGTTGTTACGTTTCGCTGATTGGAAAACGAAGCTCGGGACGAGGCAAAAAAAGGTACAGCGCGTTGCATCTTTTTGCGCCTCTTTATTCCGCGCGATCGAAACATCGATTATTTTACTTCGTTCAATCAGAAAATTTGAAAATATTTCCATTAGCGGCCCGGAGTATACCCAATAAAAAGCTCGTCGGAAACGGAAAAGTGTCTTACAACAAGTTCGAATCGACGAAGTTCCGGAATGTTTTATCGATGTAAAAAGCTTCCTATTCCGCCTCGATTCTCATTTAGTAAAAAGACTTTGATTCAGTGGCAGAGTTGGTGATGTTTCATCATTGATAAGTCGCCGACAAATGGGCCGTAATAATCCAAAGATTGCGAAGTGCGAAAAAATGCCTAGACTACATTTGTTTCGCGACAAAGGTAACGCGAAATTAACGTTACGGAGAATAGACTTTTCTTTCATTCCCCAACGTTTTCACGCATGAAAGGGCAGTAACCGAGTTGACTCGAAGCATTTTTATGTATAATTTTGAAATATCTATACCACGGTCTACGGACCATTGAGTCGTAACGATGCTGTAAAGAGAAAGAGCTACACTGCGCATTGATGAATAAAAATTAGAATGATGCGAACGACTGGGCACGCGGGTATCGCAGATAAGTGAGATTAATTTTTAATTGAGTACCGCCGGGAATGTTCGTTTAACCGAATAATATTGCTATTTGTAACAAAACTACGTGACTCAATGTACCATACATTATGTTACTCAGGAACGCTTGGATCCTGCAATTGCCTGGCTTCAATAAAATCTCGTTTCGAAGCTTATTGGACTTATTGTGGCAAATTGACTGCTTTACGAGACTATATAGTATATATAGATATATATATATATCGGCGAATCCTCGCGCCAAAACCGTGCAGAAATCGCATGGCTCTGAACTTGGACTCCGCTCATGACGACTTCATTTTCGCCTTTCTAGACCAACGGATTTCATCCCTCTTTAATTCGTCGATAAATGACCCAAATTCGCTTACACAATCGCTCAGAAGAAAGAACCGCCGTAGTTTCGCACACTTTTTGCAGACTCGACGGAACTTGATTGAATTTCAATACGGGAAATTTCAAAAAATTCGAAAGCTTTTAAATTTTTGAATTGTGAAACGAGGAATTTGCTCAAACCTTTGTTAGAGGAATACGAAAAAAATGTTTTATGATTTCCAGAAGTTTTCGGTTGATGCTCCAATTACCACCATTTCCGAATCAAAATAATCGACGAATTAGAGCCCATTGAATTCATGTACTTGAAATCCTCTTTACCCGGAGTTCGATGAAAAGAAAGGAAAAAATAGTAAAAGTAAGGAAAGCTAAAGAGGATTGCCTGCTAAAGCGTTATAGATTGGAAAGCATGAAACTTGAACACAAAAGCTCAACGATTACATTCACTCGACCACGTGTTTGAATATCCGGCCACGATAATCCCAGGATTAGCGAGTTCTCGATGTTACGTGCAATTCAAATTGGTTCAACCAACGCGACCACTGCTGTTTCCAGTTAAAATTCGCTTGTTGTCACGTAAATTTAACAAGGAAATAGAAATCGCCACTGACACTGTGATGGGTCAGCGCTAGTTTGTTTTGACGAATAATACTGTCACTCCTTATTTTTGTAAATCGTAACGAACTCTTTTTCGTCGCTTCAAATTGAATGATGCAAGCAAAAAAGCGATTCTTCTCGAAGAACAAATACCCAAAGTTCAGTACTTCAAATTTGATTAATCTTAATGATTATTCAAGACATAAACAATTGATCTATCCCAAAATGTCGGATAATTTCAATAGAAAATATTCTTAATAATCATTAGCTGTAAAGTAGACCTGAAAAATGAATGATTTCGAGATAGAAAGATAAATATTATATAAGGCGATAAGAGTTCGGATGGAGATTTATGTGAGCCGTAAAGATGTTGCGTTAGTATTCATTGACGTTATAATCGTCGCTGGTACAAAGACTAAAGTGTCGCAAAATCGATACTGACCATGCTCCAATAGCGGAGCTTGTCAGTTGCTGAAAACTAACGCTAAACAATTTCATTACGTACGAGTAATGCACCGTACCATCAGGTATTAGTGCCCGATGTGGCTTGTTGCATTTCCGGGATTGCTGGAGAAAATCCAGGACCTTATCGACATGAATTTACGAGCCCGCAAGTTTGTTTTCGAAATACTCGAATCTTACATCGCGTGCTTTTGCGATAAAGTATATTGAATTCGGAGTAAACACGAGATGATGCAGATTGCGCGTCTCATTCCTGCTGGCACCGTGGTTATCGACGATTTTCAAATGAAATTGCCGGTCTTTCGTGCAACCAATGTTAAATCGACCGATTTTGATAATGATTCGAAACAATGCGACTCTGAGCGCAATGTTGAACGTGTATAAACTGACATTTGCATGTAACCTTGTTTTACTCGTCGTTTTTTATGGAAAATTAACATTTCAATTCAATGAACTGTCGCGCTCTGAGCATACAATATCAATTAATCGTACTCGCTTCTATTCCAATCACATAATTATCCCGACTACCGGTGATTGCGCGCAATTATAAGGGCTTCTTCCATTGTATACGGCGCGCTTCAATTCCACTGTGAATAGCAATAAATTTCGACGATTGGGGATTAAAACATTAGATATCGCTAATTAGTCATGGATATTCATTTTCATTCCCTTCATTGACATAAATATTAGGGGTATTTTAAACTAATTATCGTAAAAACTAGGGTCATTTTCCATGTAAAAAAGGTTTGCCCTAACTAAAGAGTTTTTGAAAGATACTTACAGTCTCCCGAATAGTGAACGATCCAGATGGAAGAAAAAGACACACCACTGCTGGAAAAGAAAAATTAATCTCAATAGTACTCTTATTCAAATTAAAGAAATGAAATCAAAAGAGCGTGAACTCGAACGAGAATATTATCAGGTTCTGGGCGCTTACTCGGAGCATCATTGAATGCATTTTACGTTTCAAATCTCGACTTCCGGTATAGCCTAACCGAAAAGATTAACCAGAGTCGAAAGTCGCATAAAACGGCTAAGGAAGAAGCGCGTATCTATTTCATATGAAAATTTTAATGGTGCATTATGTCATTATGTATGCAGAACATGATGAAATATTTAAGCTCACTTAAGTGTAGGAGAAAATATCATCAAGAGAGCTTAGCTTTGAAAACTCCCTCATAATAAGCGTGATAGCGGGTAATTCAATGAGATTATCTTGCGAGAAAGAGGGAAATACCATCTTGTACAAACTTTAATTCTCACAAATTACGAGTTACTTAAAAAGAGAAAAGGGTTCCGAACGATTCTGAATAAATTCTGGAAATAATATAAAGGGAAGGTACGATTCTACTGAACTTCAATGCCCTTAATAATCTGAATGAATCTCTGGATAAAGCACATTTTCCAAAGAACACTGAGTTGAGTTGAGGAATTTATAGCAGCTTTATAATAAAGTAAAGCACAAGTGAAGAATTCGCGTTTTCGAGACAAACAGGATCAAATTAAAATTGACTAAAGGGAAAATTGCAGTACTTTCAGTAGGAAGAAAATGTGTTGATATATTATGAGAAACAACGGCTACACAAAGGGACTGTAATAATGTCGAGGAAAGCTTTGCGGGGAGGAATTCCCTTCAAGATGAGGTATTGTCATGGCAAGATGAAGCTAATAAACAGCGAAAAACAAAAAAAGATGATAAATATAGGGATTGATGATAACCCGTAAAAGAAGGATGTAAAATGAAGATAGGGCTGGGAAAAATGGACACCGAAATCGAAAAATGACCGGAGGGTGACCCAAAGGTCAATGGAGATTACGAACGGTAACGAAGTTGGGAAACAACGTCAATGATGTCGTGGTAAAAAAACAGACAGCGAAGGGTGCTTAAGAGTATTCCGAACATGTAAGAGAAGAAAAAGACAGGTAGATAAGAACAGGGGATAAAGACCTCTTTTACGAGTTTGGAAAAGTCTTAATTGTGGAAAAGCCCATCATTGAGGATTTGTTTTCCCAGCTCCCTTATTAACAGTTCTTATCCTTCCAATTTCGAGTGCAAAAACAACAAGAAATTTCTCTTCCGTAATTACTGTAAGATCATTCTTTTCTGTAGTAAACCAAAGCTCAGCGGAATGTTAAAAATTCAAATGGCATTTTCGCATTTCTGATAGAAAACTTGTGCTAGAAAAGAAACGAGTGAAAATTAATCGCCGACAAAATGAATTAAAAACTATCGGAAAATTTTCGTATTCGGGCGTCAATTTTATTGATTGATGAAACTTTGGACGCTGAGCTGGTCCAGATATTGCATTTTTCGGTTCTGAATAGTTAATGCCGATAATCTTTGCGTCTTTACAGCTTAATTTTTCGCGCGTTGAATATTTGTAGTTGAATGGAAAGTGAAAAAATGCTCCAGCGATTACGTCTTTTGTATTTCGCGTGAGCTTTTTTTTAAGATGATTCATTACTATGTCAGACTTGGCTATCGGGCAGCGGCCAAGTAGAGGTTGAACTCGTTATTCTGCATGACGATGCTACTTTTATTAAAAAGTTTCTCCGCACTTTTTGCAGTGCTCTTTTCCTTTACAATGTTGGCAATTTCCTCAAACAATATAATTACGAAGTGAACTTAAATATACTTTTATTGAAAAATACAAGGTACAGCTACATATTAAATATTCAAAAGCACCTACACGTGTTGCGTTGAAAAACTCGTTTCACGGTTTTGCAGTAGTAATTAAAAATTTATTAGCGCTATACAAAGCTACGACAAAACAAAATGTAATACTTTGTAAATTGAATGCCTCTTTTGATGTCACAATGCTGAGCTGAATTACTGCAGAACATTATGAGAAATTCTTTTCTCCGAATAATGTGCTACATTTGTATCGCGTGCTCATATTTCCTATTTATTCAGCGAGAAAATCTGGTCCTTCCGAGATCGTTTTTTTTTTAAATTTTGAAATATACGTGCGACTCGCTGGTATCAAAATAAATTTAGCTCTACATAGCTCAGCGTGTTTATCTTACGAACCATTTCACTCACTCGAATGCGCGTGCAAACGTTGGCATCGTCGTCAACTTCCCACACTGGGTACTTACGCGTACAATCCGGGATGCACATGGGCAAATGTGCGCTGAGCTAATAAACATCTTAATCCGACTCTCATACCAGAAATGCAACCATTTTTAGGCTGGAAAAAAGCGAGGCAGTAAACAAACTCGAGTAAAATATTAAACGATAAAAAAGCTGTAATTGCCATTTGGATAACCCGCGGCAAATGCGATGAAATTTATTCTAGCAGCTGAATCTACAAAACGTAGATTCATTCGTTGATTCAAAACCCAGACATTATACTTTCTTCTTATCGATAACCGAACTAAATTAAATTATACCCCAGCGGAGCATCTTTCCAAAATGCCTTGGAATCGAATTCCGTTCTCTATTATTTTTCGAGATTCGTTATTTAAATAAATTCTGCGTACGAGCTGAGGTTTCATTCGAGTAATAAAGTAAGTTTCCGATCAAGAAAAAGGCTTTATCGTGTACAGCATCGGAATAATGATGAACGAAACCAATCGATCCAAAGTCTTATCGAGCATAAATGGTACAGGCCGCATATTCAGCTGATGCATATTCAGGATCATTGTTCAAGAGCAGAGCGGAAACTGAAACTCATCATTTCTGACATGGCGCAAACATGCAAATGAACTTTAAACTGACCCCTAGGAGATTCGCGAAATTCGCATATGTAAAGCGAGCGCACGTGTTAAACCCGGAACTGAGCAAAGTGTTAAAGCATTCGTAAACGCGCGGGTAAAGTTTTATGAAAAAAGTAAGAGAACAAAGGACGACTGGTCGGCGACGTGAGAGCAAAGGCTTGGACAATTTCCAGGGTTGGAGCGGGGCACGTTTCTCAACGATATTAAACTGCCTTCCGTCGACAATGAAACCAAAATTATGTAAATTATTCCAGGAAACCAACCTTTTATTAGATAAATGGAGGATTATCCAAACGCACGATGGATTCGATGTCGATAGAATAATTGAAGAACGCGAAACATCGAGTATAAATTTCATGAAAATCCGAACCTCTGGCAAAGCTTGGTCCGGTTGCTATCGAAGTTTAAAACTTCACTCGCATGACTGGTTACGAAGGCTGGGAATGGTAAAACTTGTGATTTAAATGCGCGCTAAATTCGCTTAAATAGAAAATGCCTTAAATCCTTTTAAGTCGTCCAAAATGCCTGGTTTCTATCTTGTTTTCCTCGCATTTAACTTGGAGATCCCGGCTTAATTCCACTCCGATTTCTAGCCCAGATTGACGAATAATGTTATTTCTTGTCAGAGAGAGAGAAAGAGACTTTTTGGACATATGCAAAAGGGCTTAAGGTCAACCTCCGAGTCTTCCAAAACTAATGAGGATTTTCATTAATTCGGAAAATCAAGACGCTCGAAATTATTAGCCTCCAAAATGCGGAATTCGTTCATCCCGATATTGATTCTTGCATACGGCAAAAAACAATATGAACTATTTCCTCTCAAATATTTTGCAATTTCAATACATCAATATACTCTGTTGAAACAGTATAACGTCGCAAAACATTCCATTAATATTCCGATCCTTCGCATTTAAATAAAGTTTTCCTTCCCGCACGAAGATTATATGAGCTCGAACGAAAATAATCGATTTCATATCCCAGAAACGCGAACGGAATAAATTTGTGGGAGCGAGAACATCGCGGAATTCTTGTAAAGATAATGCTAGATGATTTCCGATTGCTAAAAGAAAACGACAAACGAAAGAGATACCCTGCACTATATGGCGGCATTTTTATTTTTCTCCTCTTGCCTCTGAACTCTAAATTATTTATGAATCGCGCTCAGGGCGATTTCACGCTTTGACGCATCAGGAGAAAAGTTTGTGCAAACGACGAGCTCTCTATCGAGTAGACGGTGCGTAAAGTTGCTTCGCGCGTGACGCCTTGAAAAAGAAGAACTCGGGATCAAGAGGAAGACAGCGGGACAGCCACGCGTTCCCCCAAAGCTTTTAATGGTTTGAAAGTCTTTGGACTTCGGATCACGTTTTAGAATCGATTTTAAGTACGCAGGAGCTTTTTAACTCCTCCAAGTACGATGAAGCTCTTTTGATTTACGACGCCTGAGCCCGTCATCAACGGCTAACCCGGAAGCAGGGATCCGGAGCTTTTGTATTGATGAATAACGGCTCGAGAAACAAATGAAGCAAAGAGAACGGGGGATGCGAAGGTAATCCCACGAGCTTTTCACTTTCGTCACGAATGATTACTTCTTACACGGTTATACCTTTTTCGACAGCAAAGATTGAAATTGTGCGATCAAAATTTTTCTCATAAAACGAGGCTTTTTTTTGAAAATGTGTACGCTGCTGATTGATGATTAAAAAACATTATTCCGACACTGGATTTGTGAGACGTGAAGTCGAGAGTGCTTACTTTATTTGTATACATTTGTCATTCGTATTTCGTACTTTTCTCGAGATCTTCGAAAGATCTTCTGAATGTCGCATGGTATGTTATAATACCTCCCGAGATGTAAAGAAGAGTGTCACTGGAGTGAAGGATTTCACTGTATACATACAATTTTCAAGATACTTTCCGACGATCGTATAAAAAAATACGAGAAAAATATACGTTATCACCGCGTCTAATTTGGAGCAAATCCGAACGCCCAAATTGCAAGAAGTTATTATTAAAGTCGGTGATTTCTAATAACTACGTCAAGAATTCTATAAACGAAGTGCAAAAATGCAGTTGACCATTAAACATTTTATCACGACCCGAAAGTTCCACTTTTCTCTGTGATTAATAAAAATATGGTTCAATTAAAGTCATTACAGTTTCTAGTTGAAGAAAAGGCAGTGTTCGATGCGTACTTTATGCAGTATTGAGTACAATATAAAACGTAACGATGCTTGGCAGCTGCGGAAATTGGATGTGACATCACGACTGGCACGACCATAATAAGAATGAAAAACCATGATGAATAATTTGAAGCCCGTTGTCTAAACAATAATCAATTGTCAAATTCAAGGAACATCAAATTTTGGAGACAGTATTTTTATAGCATACTTTAGAATTAATGGAAATATTGATAAATGGAAGAGCGACGTTCGTTGTTCTTGGACTGACGTTTTTTTAATGCAGAAAACATAAGGGTCATTCCACGGGAGATTTACCACCCAAAATTTTTTTTCGCCCAAAATATTTTTTTTCTCGTTCTACGCTTGAAAATATTTTATACGTATTTTTTTATTTCAATATGATATGCAAAATTTGCGAGAAATCATTTTTTGAAAATTAGAGTTATTAAAAAAGTGATCGCCTTAAATGTTTTGTCACTGAAAAAATTTTCCGTGCAGAAATACCAATTATTCATATTATGTGCGCTTGGTTCCAAGGTTTAACATGTACCACACAAGAAAGTTGTCACATGAATTTGTCATAAACAAATTGCGCAACATTATAAACAAAAAGACATTTCGAAGAGAGAGACCTAATTTTTTCCTTTTTTTTTGTCTGAAAAGTATTTTTGACACATTCAAGAATATGCTGTGAAAATTTGGGAATGCTGAAATGAATACTTTTTGAGTTATAAATTTTTGAGTCGAGCGATTCCGCGTTTCGAGCGCGCGCGCCACTGCCCACGCGCAATGTTTGACTAGCTCTGTGGAACTCGGATTTCGTTATTATTAAATCTACATTTTGATAAATCGGAAGAATAATAAACACTTGTAAAAGCTTAACCTATCTATTAATGTGCCCTTTGGGTTCACAACCAAATCCGAGTTCCACAGAGCTAGTCAAACATCGCGCGTGGGCAGTGGCACGCGCGCTCGAAGCGCGGAATCGCTCGACTCAAAAATTTATAACTCAAAAAGTATTTATTTTAGCATTCCCAAATTTTCACAGCATATTCTTGAATGTGTCAAAAATACTTTTCAGACAAAAAAAAAGAAAAAAATTAGGTCTCTCTCTTTGAAATGTCTTTTTGTTTATAATGTTGCACAATTTGTTTATGACAAATTCATGTGACAACTTTCTTGTGTGGTACATGTTAAACCTTGGAACTTAGCGCACATCATATGAATAATTGGTATTTCTGCACGAAAAATTTTTTCAGTAACAAAACATTTAAGGCGATCACTTTTTTAATAACTCTAATTTTCAAAAAATCATTTCTCGCAAATTTTGCATATCATATTAAAATAAAAAAATACGTATAAAATATTTTCGAGCGTAGAACAAGAAAAAAAATATTTTGGGCGAAAAAAATTTTGGGTGGTAAATCTCCCGTGGATAGACAGTTGCGTGATTAAAAACTTTTCAAGTAAAATCTTTTTTTATCTAAACCTGGAAATTATTAAGGAAACTTTTTTATATAAACAGTACAATAACTGTGCAGAAGAACTGTTTTATTTTACTTTGATTTAATCTAAAAACTAAAGCGAATCCCATAACAGTGATTTGATTAAATTGGTTGAAAACATATTCAATATAAAGCTCTCGTTTCTGGAAAAAAGTTCATTCGCTTTTTTAAATCCACAATTATACTTACTTAGTTACATTGTAGTCTCTACCAAATTTTTTTCTTAACTGGACAATAATTACGAAAACTTTCACAATGTTGTGTTTTATGGCGCTTTTTTCTCGAGATAACACATTTTTCTCTAAGTGAAGCCAGCGTTAAACTAGCGTACTGTTCTATTTGTCCGTTGCGAAGAGCCATGGAGAAATCTTTGTTTTGAATAAATGTTTGCATTCGTCGCGCGTTGTTTTATACCATTGTGTAATTATGACTCTTCTCGATTGTTCTTTCATTAGAGTGCACATCTGAGAATCAATGATTGCAAGAATTACATTTAGATCGAACAGTGCGAAACATATTAGTTCTCGTGAAACTAAGAATACAAATGTAGTACAAATCAAATTAATTTTAAAACAATTTCAACAAAATTACTTCAAGCTTTGCATTTCTAATGCGCGTCGGCATAAATTTATAGCTTAAAAAAGTTTGAAGAAATATGTTTAAACAGTTCAATTTTTGAACTAAAAATCTTCACGGTACTGCCACCGGACGAGAATGCAGGCAACCACGAAAGTCGAGAGTAATGCCCGTAACGCCGGTAAAAGTTCCACTGTTTGGCGGGAAGAATTTTAGCGAATTAAAAATTCACAGACAACTTTAAATAAACTTTGGAAATAATTCTCATCTTTTGCGTTGCTGAAAAATGGTGATTTTTCACCCATTTTTTACTCAAAATTAAATTATTTTCTTGAAAGGAGTTACATTTCAAAGCTTGTCCTGTAATGAATAAAAAAAGGCCTGTGAATTGCAAATTCTGGAAAGGTTTTTTTGCGTTTCTGTAATGCTGAGGAGATTGCTTATTTTGAGATTCCTTTTGTCTTATTCTATAATTAGATAAGAAAAATATCTTCGTGCTGAAATGGACTCTTTATGAAGAAATTGATTCGTGACTTAAGGTTCCATAGTTGATATGCTCCAATCAGACGTTTTACAGCGAGTTCACAATCCCGCAGTAAAGTTGTCATTAAAAATCATATAAATGTACTTATACCCATTGTAGTACCTCGATGAGAACTTTACTATTCTCTTTGGGGGGATAATGAGGAAAACAAGGGCAAACGACCGTTCGCCCTGATAGCAAATTTAAATTAATCATATCGGTTGTTGAACTAATTGACCTTATCAATCAATTGATTTTTAATTCTACTGCGAATTCAGTTTAATTCAACTTCTAATGACGTTTCAATCAATTTTACACTTGTATAAAAAATACTCATGTAATCAAGTAAATGTAATTTCAGTTTTTTAGTCCTTTTAATTATTTTTTTTGATATCAATTCAAACACATTGTTGAGAATAAATTGCACGCAAAATGAACCATTTATTCCTGTTTAAAATTACAAAACCTTTCGAGGGAGCATACAGTGCGAAACATGACACAATTTTTGTTTCACAATTCATCATCATAAATATGATTTGTCTTCCTTACCAGATGGGTAATTGGAAACTTAATGATTCGGAAGCGATACGCACATTTGCTTTATAGACAGTTACAGTCATTACATACGAGCCAACTATGTTTCCAATAAAATTTAGCTCTACCGAATCCCGCGGAAGTCGGTTTTGATGTCTCTGCAAATGAAAATTAACGTGTTATTTTACGGAATTCGCTTCAAGAATAAAAATCTCTCGAAATATGGAGTCATGTATGAGTCGCTCGAAGCAAAAACGCAACGACGGAGTTAGAAAACATCGGGTTTTTGCTCTGAGGGTCTCATATGGACCATGGACACTGTAAAAACAAGCACACTGCGACGTGTGTTTCATATGTTAAAGCACTTGATGTGTGAAATTGTTTCCTGTGTGCTTCAACACAGAACACACGTTAAAGTGTGTAAAAACTTACAAGATTACACACTTGTTTCTTCAGTGTACTGGACCATATAAACCTATAGAAATCGTAAATATATATGGTCCATATATGATTTACATGTGGCCTATGTTTCTTTTCTTCCAAGAATATCGAAAGTTCATAAGCTAAAAACGACTCACTATTAAGTGATGGTGCGACGTATTGTCTACGAATACATAATTATAAACTTTCTTATTTGGTGGACTTAACCCGTTTTTGAAAGTTACCGCGGCATAGAAACGGATGCTGAATTCAACGAGACTTGCATCTACCTCAGTATTTTCGAATGTCAACTTTACACGGTAATTAGGCTCATTCCATGGAAAGCAAGTGCAGACTGTAACATTAAGAGAATTGAAAAACTGTCCAATTTAGTCCAAAGTTCTTCAGTTTAAAATGGAATAACTTCTGACCTTGAAGTAATGAAATGACAACCGCAAAAGCAACACTGATTTTCGACACTCCCATTGCTGAATAAACAATTATCGACAGTTTATTGAAAGCACTGATGTGAAAATACGACGTTCTTGAAATTTGTGGGCTGTTATATACGCCCAAACTTAATTAAGTTTTTAGGCACAGTATCTAAAATGGCCTACACTTTGTTATTCGAGGAAAATGATTTTTGAAACACCTCCAATCTTTATCTGTTGCAAAAGTACAAATTAAATTGAAAACCTGCAA